>JAUZNJ010066099.1:35164-54392 GCA_034780135.1 Jordanella pulchra
AAAGAGAGAGACTCAATAAAACAAAATCAAATTCCACAATAAGGCTGAAACTAAGCACCGAGTCAAACTATAATAATCGTATTGTCCTGTTTTGTGGAATATGGAGTCAGACTAGGAGGCAAAGTCAGCTGAAGAACCACAGAAAGGATGCTAAAAGGGAGACTCTCCGGACATCAACCTCATCTGTGCTTTAAAGGATCCATCCACCATTTGATTTCTTGGAGAATAAAAAAAAGCAGTCTCCGGTATTCTTAATCTGCCTAACCTGTTTGCAGTCAGAAGCCAGTAGATTGAGGCTGCTGGTCGAGATGGTCAGGCTGATTGTCATGCCCGCAAACTGCAGGTTACTCTTCCCTAGAATGGACGTCAGACAGCGAGAAGCAGGCTGTAAAAAAAAAAAAAAAACAATAACCACAAACCTTCAACAAATGAACAAAACATGTCCAGAGTACGCTTCATTAGAGAACACCAGCCTTTGGGTGTATGTGTGGAAATTCATGCACGTGTGGGAGTGACAGAACAGCTGCAATTATTAAAGTAATCTGCTCAGCATGGCCAACTGTGAGCTACAAGGCGGCCTTGGCCAACACCGTCACAAACACCTCGACAGCACTGCTCCGTCAGACCAATATGTTTGTTCTAACGGCTTTCATTCATATCCATCGCCAAGTTTATGGAATGTGTGCTAAGGAAGGCACCATCGGGACAGCGTGAGCATGCCTGACCACATTAACCTCAGTCCTGTCAAATAAGGGAGACTAGACCAGTATAATCTATTCTAGCACAAGTACTCCGGCTGTATTTTGTCTGGGGTGCTTCCCTGCCAAACATTCCTTGGTCGAAGCCTGTAACGGCAGCAGGCGGCTGGATCTAGCCACCTGTTCCATGGATGTTTTTACGTTTTTTGGAATACTGTGCAGAGACACACAAATCTTTTAAACTGGACACTAGCAGCTGTGTCCGCTAATCCCGCATGCTTTAGGGATGACACTAGCTTTACATACGTTTGCCTTGTGGCAGCAGAGCAAGAAAACAGCAACTGTTGATCTGTGAGTGTATGGGCGGCTTACATGAAATATCTGTGCATTTATGTCTACTTCTATCACCAGTTGGGACAAATGGACTAATGTATTTAAGGTCAACATAGTGAAGAAAATGAACTGTTTAACCGCATCATTAGAACATGAAGACATTTGACTGATTTTTGCTTTTCAAATTGATATAATAAAAACAAATCGTGGCCTTTATTTGACAGACCAAAACAAAATGGTGAGTATATCTGTGTTTCAAGGGAATTTGGTAACAAAAATAAGATAGATTGTTGAATTACATGACCAATGGTTGTCCTATAGGCTTGTGTATAGGTTTAATTCCCTGCAGCTCCTCCAGAGTAAACGTCAGACTCACAATGAATGTTGCAAGGAACCCAAATCTTTAAAATCAGTGTGTTCGCTCATATGTGCAGGTACTGAGACCGTGCTGCTCAACAGATAACATGTTTTGTCCTAGAACTTCCACAAACTCCTCTTAAACTTTACTCATGAGCATTGTTTCTGCAGGCAGAGCCGTTTCTGGGCTGGTCACACTGTTTAGTGTAAGTGGCTTTTTACAGCGCGCCCTGGAAACACTGGATCAGGACCGCAGCTCCACCATAGTCAGTGTGAGGCCGGGTTTTTTTCAGTGGCTTCTCCTTAAACTGTTATAACGGTTGGATTGCTATGTCTTAGTATATATCTCCAGATGTGTCTTACCCCTTCCCTCTTTAGACCATAGATTGAGTAGATCTCTGGGAGATGCTGCAGGACTGGGATAATGTTTTAAAATCTAACTTTGCTTCTCCACAACCTTATCTCCGAGTTCATGATGCTATTTGTTCACTAATGTTTTCTAACAAACCTTCTAAGCCTTTGCAGACCAACTAAGTTTGCACTGAGATCAAATTACAAATGAGGTGATTTTTAAAGATGGCTGATCGCACTAAATTAAATTATGGAATAGCAGAGTGGAGGGAGGTAGATACAAATATAAGCTGTATTTTCAGTGTTTTATTTTAAACTGTTTACTTTGTCTGCTTCACAACAGGCTGTTTTGTGATGCATTCCAAATAAAATGCCTTAGGAGGTCTGGATAAGGAATAACAGAATCTACAAGTACTATTCATACCCTTGGACAGACAAAATACTACAAAATATCCATGTTTTTATTTAGCGTAAGAAGTGGTTTGATTTGCGTTTAAACTATGGAGTCTACAAATGAACGTACCTTGACCTATTCTGTTTGTGTGTCAGCGATAGAAGGGAAACATGGCCGAACAGCCAGCTGACCACAGGGTGGGCAGTCAAGCTAATTTGAGATTTTATACAGAAAAACCCTTCCTCTCTCCGTCCACTTAAGCTGTATAAATAAATAATGTTCTGTATAAGGGTGTGGTTCAGTGTGAGCTGTATGTACCTTTCTCCTGCGGGCTCCTTTGGCTCCAGGTACCGCCTCACAAACCACAGCTATAGCCTCCCTGACATGGTTAAAAAAAAAACAAAAAGAAAACATACAAGTCAGGCCAGCCATTCTCTCTTTCTTGGTTTCACATTTATGCAGACTATAGAGAAATCTGGCAGCTGGTGGGTGAATTTATCTTCCCTGGCAACTGTGAGCCTTTATACCACAGAGACAAATATCACTCCGGAAACCACAAGGAAACCAACAGTATTCTAGAACGTTCTAATTTAGGGCTTCAGGGAACAGCAGGGGAGACACACACACACACACACACACGCAAAGGAACAGACCCTAACAGTCTAAAAACAAATAAGCAAAACAGAACAGATTGCAGATGTCTAATCCACCCCCCCCCCCACTCGGAGTAATGGGACGGCAGGCAGCTGACGCATGCGATCTGTGTGAATCCTCACCTGGTGACCTGAGTTCTGGTGCTGAAGTCAAGAGCTCTCATTGACTGGAGCACCTCCACACAACCCATGTACTGTTCAGGAAACAGGAAGGCAACCAGTTAGCTGAAGACATTTCCTTCATTGCTGCAACATGGGGTCAACAAAACGCTTTGGAAAACAAACTGAAGAGAAACAAAAGGACATTAAAGCCTGGAGAAAGAGAGAGAGAGAGGTGTTTATAGTTCTGCTCATAAGTTTACTAACCGGGTGAAAATTAGCGACTTTTTTTAGGGCCTTTTTTAATAAAATATAAATAGCAACAATATTCCCTTTCAGTTGCAATTTAGTATGAAACAACTGTTTGCTCCTTTAATAGGCAAAGTTGCTGCACTCTTTCATTGAAATTCTTCTTCCAGATCCAAACGCCCAATTTTCAATTTTTATGTTAAAATTAAAATTTAATCTGCAAATTTAGGAACGACAAGAAAAAAAAAAAGGAACCTTCAAAAATTCCTGAAACTGGAAGGAAGTATGCAAGAAAAGATGAATGAATACATAGAGAAGGAGGGAAGAAAAAACTAGGAAAGGAGGAACGGAAGAGACACAAGGAAGGAATAATGCAAATGAAAAATGAATAAAGAAGGACAGATAACAAAGTGTTTGTAAGAAATAAAGTCATTGAATTTTGAAGCTTCTTTTGCTCTATTTATATTCTGTCAAAAAAGAAATTGCTAAGGTATGTAAACTTATGAGCAAAACTATAACACTGTGTTCTTGATTAAACCTTGACCTTGGATATTTCTGCACCAAACCGAGCAATTACGAACATTTTATTGCAAAGTCCAAAAAACAGCAATAGTTCTTTCTAAGTGTTTCTGATTTGTGAAACCTTTGCATAGACAATAACCAACTTTCTAAAATCTCAGCCCCTTCTCTCACATTTAGCATTGTTTGTCTCATGACAAGATGAACGTACGGTTATGTATTCAAAGTTAGAGGGAGGGCTAGCTTACCCGTACAGTATAGGAAACTCCAGTGGTGCTGACCACATTGTCTGAATGCAGCCAGCCACGGGTGGGCTTGTTGACAAAAGAGCCATGGCGCGTCCATTCATCTCCTCCCAACTGACCTCCTTCCACCCGTGCCCGTCTGGAGGCCCCTGCAAGCCGGTTCATGTCCTGCAGAGGAGGTCGGGGAGGGGGACAGGGGACAGTTAGGAGGGCAACGTGTTGATGAAGAGGAGGGGAGGAGCTGGAATTGCTCCTGTCATCTCCAGAGGACTCGACAGGCGCCTGAGCCGGGTGCGACCTGCTCGTGGCCCTGGGTCCTGGGAGAAGAGTAGCAGAGACGCCCAGACGGAGGGATCTCATACTGGGGAAAAAAGAGCAGAGGGTGGTGGGGCTGTTCTCAGCTGGTCTGGGGGAAGTGGGGGGCAAGATGGGAGTGAGAGACGAGGAGGAAAGAGAGGACGGTAAACCGGGGGAGGGAGTCAGAGGGGTGGCGGGGCTAGAAGGAGGGAATGATGATGGGTTGGAGTTTGTTTCGTCGGTGGAGCTCAACGACTCGCTCCGAATGTGGGTGTACTTAGTTTTCTGCACAAGCTCCATAATTCTGCAGAGATTTAAAGTCCACACTGGCTGCAGCAAATCAAAGTATATTTGTCTCACAATTCAAAGTTTCCTCCTAAAAGGACATGCGACCATCTGTCCTCCTTCCTCACTGCGACAGCTCTGCATCCATCTGTCTGATTGTCTGTCCTCCGCTCGTTACCAAGCAGCAAAAAACAAACCGTTTTAAAATTGGCTTTATCCACAATGAGCGGGAGGTGGTAGACGGTGCTTTGGAGAAGCGAGGCCTCCACCATGAAGTTGGCATTCAGATGAAAATAGTTTATTAGTGCACCAGCACAGCTCATGTTGTCCTCAGTTCGTTGGAAAGTTTTTGTTTGCTCAGTTCCCCTGAATACATGAGCTCACCACAGGCTGTTCCTCTTGGCGTACGGACACAATGTAAAGTGATATCTGTGAGTATCTTGTCCAAACTTCATCTCCTCTCAGTGACTGCTTGTTACTCAGCTGCGACTAGCACCATGAAAAATCAACACCAACCAGTGTGTAAAACAGTTCCTTTTCCCAGCTCTGTGCTGCTTTATAGCAACATGCGGAAGTTCTGTTACCAACTTAATTAAAGTTTATAAGAGGAGACTTTGCCCACAAATTAAGTAGCAGCAATACACCCATAATACACAACTTCATCTGCTCGATTGAAAAGCAAACACCTGCAGAGCTGCATAAGACGAGACAGAGGAGGCTTACTGATGTACCACAAGAACCAAACTAGAAGTACAGCCTACTGAACACCTACTTTTGAAGAGAAACACAAATCCGCTCCCCTTTTCACTCCCTCTCCCTCTTTCTCCAAATGCTTTCATGTCCTCTCTGAATGGCCCTCGCTCGATCCCTCTCTGCTTCTCCCTCTTCGTCTTCTCTCCTCTTCCAGATCACTTCTTGTGAAGTCTCCTTCCCTTTCTCTGAGCCCTTTCCTTCCTTCCCTCTGTCTCCTTTCTTATCTTGGAAGTCCTCTCTCTTTCTCCACACGATGTACTCTGCCAACCTCTGTCTCTCCAACGCCTCCGCCCT
Organism: Jordanella pulchra; assembly: GCA_034780135.1. NCBI lineage: Eukaryota > Metazoa > Chordata > Actinopteri > Cyprinodontiformes > Cyprinodontidae > Jordanella > Jordanella pulchra. Next base: position 40,692 of record JAUZNJ010066099.1, read on the forward strand.
CTCCCGTGCCACCACTTCCTCTCTCCTCTTCCAGATGATCTCTCGCTCCCCCTCACCCCCTCCCTCGATTGCTCGCCCGTTCTCCAGGCTGCCTAGTTTAACAGTCCCCCCTTTTTTCAATATCTTAAAGTAGAACCCTTCCTTTCTGCCTCTCTAATGTAAGGGTTGTGGATGGCTAGAGGCTGGACATGGTGGCTTTACAAAAACTAACAAAGAAAGTTGTTTCTTTAAGACTGCGTTGGCAGAGCTGAGTCAGTTCCTGGCTGAGGTTACGGGTTCAAGTGTTTTCCCTAAAACTGGCCACCTAGGTTAGGATTCAGTATTTCTGTGAAGCACCATTAGATAGCGTTATACTGAGTCTGAGATGCTGCCTGTGTCTGGTTCACTGACACACACTGCAGTAGCACGGCGGTGATGTAACACTGTAGAATGTAGGTCACTGGATGATACCGGCAGGCTCTTTGAGGAGATGATGATGATGATGAGACCTGACTGGTCAGTTTTGTTCTTCCTCACTTAGGGTTCCCTGAAAGGAGGCTCCGTGTTTAACATGAACCCAATGCACTCTGCATCTACTTGCTAAAGCTCATCCAGATTCAAACGGCAAGCCCAGATTTCCTGAGAGAAGAGTGTTGATGCGGCCGCTTTTGACAAGAGAAAACCCAGGGTCGTGTTCGTTCCTAATCTAAGGCAAAGCTTTCATTGCACAGACACCTTTTAAAACATCTCATGCTCTGCATAGACCAACTGAAAAGGGCAAACAGTCTGTTTTCATTAACAGTCTCCTCAAACCAGAACCCCCTACAATAAAGTCAGTCTGCAACAGTCGGACCTCAGAAGGCAGTGCTACACCTACAGGCCTACTGGCACAACTCGTGAGGCACTATCCATGAAATTACTGCACCGACCATTGAAACAGCCAATTTATCCAGAAAACTTGCACCAAAGTTTCAGTGATCCAAAACAATCAGCTGATTTGATTCATTTTTTCCACACTAACATTTAAAGTATTTATTAGGCCTGAAGTAACAGTGCTCAAGATTGTAGTGGGCGCTGGATGCATGGCAGAGGAACAGTCGCCTACACAAGTCTAGCACCACAGAGGGATTGTCTAGCAACTCCAGCTAGCCATCCATCTGGTGTTGGCCAAAGAAAGCACCATGGAGGATCCAGTCATATTAATGCACTGCCAGTTGAGAAGGCTGGGATGAGTTCCTGAAAGCTGTAAAGAGTTATGGCTGGAAAATAATTACCCAGGCAAACATTAAAACAAATATCCAGAAAACAGATTTAGCACTTGAAAAGGCAACAGATCCAGTATGCATTTATGTTCAGGCCATAGAAAGAAAACTCCAGGTATTCAGAAACTGAGGCGCTCTGGCCCTGGGTAATATCTTAGTGCAGTGAACACAGTGTAGGTCAGGTGACAACAAAGATGACGACCTTCAGTATGAACAGAAATCCTGAGTCACCAGCACACCGATAAGCACTGCTAAAGAGTGGTGATTAGAGGCCGCAAGGCCAAGCAGCTGTACCCACTGATATGTACAAGAGAAATCAGAATGATAATCTAGTTTATCCAGTCATGCCTGATAATAGAACATCAAGCTTGACTGGTGAAGTGGATGAACTCGCAGAGTGGGTAAGAAGAGAACAGGAGACCTAAAACAACCCTGAATCACAGACTAGAGAATAAAAATGTCACAAAGAACCAACACGCAACTATAAACTTATCTTTCCTACTTGGTGTAATCCATGAATGCACACAAATACTAAATGGAACAGCACCAGTTTTAAAAAGACAAGAAAAACATTTTTTTTACATCATGTTTTGTCTGCAGCTGCAGCACGTTGCAATGGCAACAGACAATATGAGAAATGCCTGCAGAGGATTTACTCTAAGAAATCCCGACAACAGCAAAAATCTTCAAAGAGATAACTGCTTTGGCAAGCAATTAGCTGTTGCATCAAAGCCTTCACATCAGAGCTTTGTTTCTTTTTCTTTTTTTTTATCCAATGGCAGGAAAAAACGAGAACTACAGACTCTTAAAAAGATCAATACAGTTCAGGAAATGATCAAAGTTTGACCGACATCACGTCTGCCATAAAACCCAATCAATGTTGACATCTCAATTGGCTGAATGCACCGACTCCAGCTGGAGCCTTTAAAACTGAGAATATTTCAAGATCAGTAACAACATTTGGATTAAAAGTATAAAGAACAACCCATTTTTAGGGTAACTAATGGTAAGAAAAGTTGCATAAAAACAACCTGATATCACCTGCAGCAGTTAACAAAGAAGATTGTATAATATCCTGCTGAGTAGATCTTATACTCATAGAAAAAAGAAAACAGGAACGTAATAAAGATTGTTCTGTATAAAAGAAGTCTAACAAATCTGCCTTTTTGAAAAGAAATGGCAAAACGTTAGCAGTTTTTTTTTTTTTTGGTTTACAAAGCATGCAGTTGATAAGTCAGAGCCATTCATTTAAAGGCAAGTTCCATATTCATCTGAATGCCACATTAATGTTTTAACATCCCCAGACTGTCCGAACATCCGTTCTCTCCCTCTGTCTGGCTTTCCTTTCCTCCACTCCCCGACATAGAAAAAACAGACAAAAAAAAAAAAAACAAAAACGTGCTTCTCCTCTGATCCACTCTTCCGCTTGATCAATTCACAAAGTCACTGCCTTTCCATCTATCCTCTCCTCCTCTGCTTGGTTGTCTTCCTCTTCTTCTTTTCCCCTCCTCCGTCTCTTTCCTGTCTTTCAGCAGATGGTGAAATGGCAATACTGCCAGGATGGACAATGGCACTCCTTCATTGTGCTCCTCTTCTGTCTCTCATGCCCACTTCCCTTCCACCTCCGTCTGTTGGAGGGACGAACACGCTGTCTGCCCTCCCCTCCTCTTCTCCCGGTCTGGGTGGGTGATGCTACCTCCCATTTTCTCCCTTAATGTCTCTCTCCCCTCGCTCTCCTCCTTCACAGACACACATGCGTGCGCCGCTCTATGTGCCCACCCCAACTTCTTTTCTCCCATGCTATCTCCTTCCTGTTTCCTCCCCCCCCCTCTGCAACCAGTCATTTAGGAGAATACATGTGCATGCACAGCGAGATGCTGCGCTCTTGCACGTTAATGTACACACTCCAGGGAGAGATGGGGATGTGGAAGAGGTAAGGGATGGAGGAGAGGGTGTGTGTGTGTGTGTTAGACTGGGTTTGATCATGTTTGTTATTCAAAACTCCTCCCTTTTTCATATTTGATAACCTGAAAAACAGTCGAAGAGTGAAAAGAAGAGAAGCCAGCCCCTCAACTGACAGAGTCGGCATTAGGACAGAACTTAACCTTGATAAAAGTAGAGAAGAAAAAAATAAATGCTAACATCTACGGTGGATTAAAACAATGCAATGAAGCTGAGTCAATGAACTTTTTCTACCATTAATGCGACTTAAAACCTTTTCCACTCAATTCTGAGACAAACAGAGATTAGGTGGGGAGGGGGTTTAAACAAAACCCTAAAATGATGTCGCTTCCTGAGTGTGCACTTCCTCATATAAATAGGGATGTGGCTGTGTTTAGACTTAACCATATAAAACTCATGTCAAAAGGAGTCAGTCCATAACAGCTATCAGCTGAACTGCCTCTGATAACCGGATATGAATTCAGCTGCTCTAACAGAAGAGGGTCTGCAGATATTGTCAAAGCATCAGACCAACAACAACAAAAAAAATCATTCAGGAAAAAGTATAAATAAATTTCAATGGTTTCTAATTAATAATCAAAAACAAGGATTACCCCTCAGAAACATAGTAAATTAGACTGGTCAAGCAGGTTCCTAATGCTACTATTCTACACAGAAACAAATGTTATGAATCGTTACCAACTGATGCATTTTTAGATCCTTACATGAATCTTAAAAAGTTCCTGCATTCACAAGTGATTACCATTTTATTCTTAGACAGTTCTCCCAACTCTTGACCGTCCTAAAATTTGTGGCAATCGTTTTTAACTGTTTGAAATTTTGGTCCAGAACACCTGAATGAATAAAAACAAAACAAACGCAAATTTCATTATCAGGTATCAAAACCATTTAATAATTGATTTGAAGTCGTTCCTATGCTTTCTTTATTCCATCTGGGATTCACGTGGTGAAGCTCCTGCATCAGTTTGCAATAGTGACCGTGTTCCAGGAGTCTTGTTGGTGTGAGACACAGTTAAACCCACCACTGTGGGGGCTCTTCTCCTTGAGAAGCAGTCTTGTTTTCACTATCAGCAGCTGTCGTTGATACTCCGGTTCCAGTAAAACAGCTGCACTATGCTGAACATCCATTATAACTAATGCCTAAGCAGAAGGAAGTGCCTTTTTATCATATCTTGATGGAAAACACCAGAATATCGATTACTAATGTCCATGCAGACTTCTTGGTTATTATTTTTAGTTGTAAAGAATGCCTCAAAAGGATGCAAATCAAGCCAAACCTTACAATTTATTTAGCTTTATCCCAAGTGTGTCATAACTGAATCACAAACTGGAACCAAGTAGCTGCAAAATTCCTCACAAATTTGACCAATTTTTTATTATTTTTACTCCATTATCTGCATGGAACGGTACAATTAGAGGCTTGCAAGAGCAATAGTGATTTCCTGCAACTACTAGCTTTGTAGTAGAGAACAGTCATCTTTTGCATTCTTTGTAAGTCTATGGTTATGGTGGTTTGGGTGTATGGTGGTAAGGAGGAAAGATGGTCTTACTAAGAAATTCATCTAAGCTCTGCTAATAGCTGAGCAGAAACAAACCAACAAGAATAAACTAAAGGCTAATATAACAAAAAAAGAAAATAACAAATAGGCATGAGCATCATAAAAAGATCATCATGCTCAAAGTAAATCAGACTGCAGGTAGCGTCATTAATACTGTGGGGCTCCATTTTAAAGACACATTACATAACAAACAGAGACTGAATCAGTTGCTGCACAAAATTGAGTCGACATGAAATTTTGTTTCGAAATCTATGAAGTTTAAAGAATAAAACTGAAAGCTAAGCTGCTGGTGATTTCATGCTTGGGGCTGTTTTTCTTAATCTGGAACTCCTCTGTCTTCAAACCACCTCCCTGCTGTTAAAAAATCCCGGTGAACACGAAAAGTAACACAAAATCTCAGCTTCTGCTAGATGATTTGGAGAGACTTCATCTATCAGAACGACAATAAACTCAAATTATCATCAAAAACATGAAGAGTGAAACATTTTTGATGTCTAGCCGGAGCTTAGACCTGAACCTGATTGAAAACTGTTGGGTTTATCTACAGAGACTCTCACAGTCTACGAAAAGATGATCCACATTTGTCAAAACAGAATGGACAAATCTTATTCTGACTGACTCCTACCACCAAGATATGTGTGATTTAAGGATTTTCCAACAGACTGTCAGTGTAAAGGTGTGAACTATTAAGCCTCTACATGTTTAATGTTACCGAGTTTCCCTTTGGGGATCAATGAAGTTTAATTGAATTTTTCTGGAAGGAAGAGATTTCCTTTTTATTTAGGTGTATATGCTACAGTATATGAACGGTGGAAAACTGTGAAATGATTCTCGGTCTCTCTGGTCTCGGTTTTCACATCACTAAAACCTGGCATTTTAAATAGGGTGAGTTGGTTTGTTTTATATTGTACACAGCACATGACTGCAGCACTTGAGGGGAAAGAACAGGAAGACAAGAGATCCCACAGATCGGCTTCAGTGTTCAAGCATATCTGATAAGATGTCAGTGTTGCAGAAAAGCAGAAACAGAAACTCAGCAGAGTGGATAGCACAGAAAGAAGTCCCGCAAAGCAACGCTTCATCTCAGCATCATCATCTCAACATCAAGCAACTACATGTGTTTAAAACACCAACCATTACTATAAAAGGAGATATGATTAATAGGGAGGAGTTGTGAAAACAGCACCCTCCACCAGACTGCACTAAAACCCAAACGAAACACATGAAACACAGTGGCTTAATGCTGAAAATGAAACATCATATTTTCCTCAAATTAGTGAAAAATGTTGCATATTTAGTTACAAAATATGTTACGAGATGTTTTACTATTTATTAACCACCAGTTTTATTTTTACGCTATCATGAAATCTGGCAAATATGCATCACTAATTCTGGTGATTATTTTCCATATTAGATCTAAGAAAACTGTAGTGTTTATCATTGATGTTTGACTCCTAACTTCTAACGTTGAAGTGCTTGTTAACTCTACATACAACACACTGACGGAGTCTGCCTCGTCCATTGAAACCTTCCAGTAAAATATTGCTGCAGCACAAAAAAAAAACAAAACCTGTTTATGAGGGTAGCATTTATAGCTTAACTGATATAGACTGCATCTGTTTCACACAGCCGAGGCTAATAAACTGGCCAGTCAGTACAGCTTAAGCACACACACAATTAATCTTTATAAGCAGGGCTCCATGACTTCATGCTGGCTTTAGTTTCGGGTAAAAGTAAAGGACAACACACAAGAAAAATATTACTTTGGACCGAATTATTTCCCTCTAGGATTAATAAAAGTTTGTAAATACATATTTAAAAGGCTGTGCAAAAAAAAAAACATACATACATACATATATATGTATAATGTATCAATATTACATGTTTTAAAATCCTTTCATGCTATATGGATTTTCTATTTTCTATTGGTTTTTCAAAGCAAACATGTAATTTCAAAGTCCACTTACTTGATGGCAAGAGACTTTCAACAACAAGAGGAAGGCTTTACCACATATGAATGATAAACACAATGTATGGTTGACTCTTTCATCGCTAATCATTGTCATAATAAATGTATCGTCGTGATATTATTGATCTATGGTCACAACTATGAATTAAGATTTATGATTTTTATTTTTTTCAGACATCAGTTCGATATCAGTCAGAAAACGAGTATCAGAATATATCAGCCAGTATTCACTCACTCAGTCACTATGAAAAACGTCTGTTTAAAGTTTATGGTGATAACAAATGGGTGAATTGTTACTATACCACTTGTTGATAACTGTAGTTCTGTTTCTGACTAGAATCACTTGACTAAGTCTTATCCAATATTCTTTACAACAAAATAAGTAATAAAAGTCTGTATGATTAATGCAAGCATCACTCAATACTTACCAGGACATCCCTATTCAAAACCCCAAATGACTGGACAGATGATAATGTTTCTTATTACATCCGATGAAAAAGAGATGAACTAGATGGTAAATTCATTCGAGTGCAACACTAACCTCACCAACTAATCAGCCACTGTGGTTCATTGTGTTCATGATTAACTGGCTGGATCATTTGAATATCTTACCATACAGTCCATCGGCCAACACAAGCTGCCTGTGCGTCTGCAACACTAAAAACACACAAAGACACACGCATAAAACACAGAAAGCCAGCTGCAGCACGCTCCGATGCAGCTTCTTGACCCCAGCATGCTTTGCTCCCGGGATCAGCTGTGGAGAGGATCATGGGACTGGTGCAGACACACACAGAGCAGTTACTGAGTGGGGGGGGGGGACAACCGAGGAAAAACGGAGATGGGAGAAATAATCCATGAGCATGTTGAAACACACCTTATGGAATGAAAAGAATTAGCCAGGAGTAACACAATTGTTTCAGCTTGCCTGCTGCAAGATACCAAATGTTGGATTTTTTTCCTGTAGACTACAGCTCTGTAAAACCTGCATTTAACTAGTATCTATTGAATCAAACAAACAATCAGAAACCAACTAAACACAATGTAAATACACATTGGCGCTCTGTGCAGGTTTATGTTAATGTGGCCAGCTCTATCCTGTTGATAGGCCAGGGCAAAAGAACAAGGGCAGAAGACGTCATTTGTCTAGACAGTCAGTTGGACCGTCTTCTGGGCCATCAGGACAGATTATTAAGACAGAAAACTCTCATAGAAGAGAAAGGACACTGGTGCGGCTGAGAAAAGACATGCCTGGATGCAAAAGCAGCTGAAAAAAAGCAATTACATTAACGAAATTCAGGCTGAGACATTAGATTAACCAGACATTCAGCTGGGCGTCTCTACGCACACAGCAAACATGTCAGTTGGCTATTTTTGGTTGACCTCCCCCACCCCCCAAATCCCCCCACTAGCCACAATCCCACATCCCTATCTCCTTCCATCACTCCTTTCCTGCTACCCACGACCTTGCTCCATTTACTCTACGACTTCCACTTACAACTTCCCTTTCTCTGCAAGAGTTTGTTTTCATGCTTCGTTTAAACAACTAATTCAAATCAGCAAATAGTAGCTAACGAAATAGAACCCAGCAGCGGAACCGCCTGTCGCCATTTCTTTCTGTTGTCCATGGGTGTATGAGGAGGCATATTAAACAAAAGGAGACTTTGGGGTGGAACAGAGGTGAAAATGTTATTGAATGGCTTGTTGCACAGGCACCACCTTTTTTAAGTGGCACCAATGGGAAACCGGGAAGCAATTTTATCACCAAACTGGTGGCACTCTAGAGCTGTCTGTTAACAGACAAACCCTGTTTTGTGGTTTAAAATTTGTTACTTTTCATAACAAAGCCACCGTTTTACCAGATTAACTGAAAGTAGACAAAGAATTTTAATTTTATTTGTAGTCCAAATAAAACTATATACACTAAACAAAGATAATGGCCAAGGAGCCCATCCTGTGGAACAACACAGGACCAATGAGTACGAAAATGATTCAAATATTATTCCTAAGATAATGTGATATTATATATATATAAATAAATATAACTTGAGTGAGAACATTTCTCATTACTTTGCCAAGGATAACTCTCATTGGCCCTTTGCATCTTGAGCAGCATCTTCTGTATCAGCTACTGTATGAAGACCTTTTTTTTTAATTTTTTTTTGGAGCTTTTTACAGCACTAGTGGCTCGTTTTTCTGACAGTAGGCTGACAGGAAAGGGGGATGAGAGAGGGGGAGAGACATGCGGGAAAGGACCACAAGCTGGATTCGAACCTGGGTCGCCCGCGTTGAGGACTAAGGCCTCCGTACATGGGTCGTGCGTGCTAACCACTGCACCACTTGCACGTCCGACATGCAGAATCTTAATGGAAGACACTGTAAATGTTATCAAAAAATATACATATACAAAATAATACATTTTCAATCCAAATAGTTATTTGTCATAGTGACCTCATGTTGTGTAATTGATATGTTTTCAATGTTGTATGAGACCGATACGGTTATGAAGGTGGCGCTTGGAACCGAATCTACAATAGCTGTGCTTTCTGCTTTGTAAGTGTTTAACTGCTACGCCGGTTTCTGTCAGACTCAGACTGGATGAAGAGAGTCAAACTGAGGGTATGAGCTGTGTGAGGGTAAGCTAAGACTACCCAATGCTTGCTTGTCATAATGGTCACACAGACAATGAGCACAGCATACAAAGATGTCAGTTATTACAATACTTGTGCATTTTTGACTCTTGATGTTCTGTTTTCAGTAGAACTCGGCACAGTTTGAATCACAGTCAGGAAGGTACTAACAGTACATAATCGTTAAAAGCAGAAAAGCCTAAAGAGCTAGTAGAGGCCTGCCTGACAAGAGAAAGAGGCCAACAGAGCTGGATTATCCTGGTGTGGTTAACATTAATGAGGCAGGATTCTGATGGCTGGACTTGCTCCTTAAAGATTGTTCTGGTCGAGAGCAAACTTCATGGTTCTACCATTACAGCAGGTCCTGAAGCAGCAAAGCAACAACATACCGTCACCACATGTAACTGACTGTAGGATGTTTATTTTCTGCAACATGCTAAATATAACTCAAATCAAGTAAAGCCCATTCTGATGATTTAGCTATCTCTTAAAATAAGTTGAATCTTAAAAAAAAAAAAAAGTTTTAAAAGGGAATTAGGTTAAAGTTAATAGTAGTGCAGCCATTGGTCATTATTAGACCTTTAGCTTACACAGTGCACTTAGTCATGAACATGTCGCACTGAACCGTACAACCACAGGAGGAAACACGGCTCAGGCCCAGGCCCACTGTATAAGGCAGAAACGGACAACCACAAGTTATGAGCTCAAAAACAAACTCCTACGATTCTCCCACAACAAAAACACTGAAGAAAAAAAAAAACCCGCACTGGTAGACGTAAAAAGACACCCGGGGGCTTATCTTTACAGGGTAGGTCTGTAACACAACGCTGAACATCCTGTCAAGAAACAGTCGCGTTTCTACTATTAAAAGGCCTGATTGATGCTTAATATATGCACTTTTGTTTACAAGAAACTCATAAGTAATTTGTGGGACAGCAGAGGATGCACGTAATAATAAAAATCAAATGTCACTCTCTCCTGTCAATCGACACAACACTTCTGACCAGTGACTGATATTGTCCAAGCAGAAGTGGACAGATCCCGTTTTAATCAGACTCTGGCAGTTGTGGGGGTGCGACCGTGACTGTTCCCTCGGACTGACAGATCACGTCTCGGACTGTCCTTCTGTCTGTGTCACGTTTGCCCTTGTATGTTCATATGTGTGTGTGTTATTTTTGTTAGGCTACTGTCATGTGTCAGAATCTTGTTTTTTTAAAGGTGTGGGGGGGGGGGGGGGGGATTTGTGGCTGATTGCACCTTCTTCTCGCCTACATTTCATCAGATGACTATAACTTCCACCATTTAATATCATGTCACGGTCTGCTGGCCTGAGCCTTGTGGCTGACCCTGATAAGAGCGTTGAGCCCGCTGGTTCCAGTCACCTCAATCATCCCGTATTGCTTTCAGTCTGTGTCTGTAATAGTGCATCTGCCCTTCATTCGTTCACTATGAAGTTCAATTCTGTCACAGTGACCCTGTTTCAGCGCATCTGAGGTGTGTTGAGGCTGGCTGGTCAACACAGATAATGAACTAGAAATAGCTGAGAATAGCTCAAACTATTTTGTCTGATTTTGTACAGATTTGTGCGTCTCTCTGTGCACAGTCCATCTCACTGACAATTTTGAAAAGCCCGAAGCAACTTCGCTCGACACTGACAATACAAGGACCTTTTCATAGAAGGTTTGCCCCACACCAGTGTGGGGAAGTTTGCTTTTGAAGCATGATACGTTATTAAATAGGGAGTTTATAAAAGTGGCATAGAGACTTGTTATCTGCAAGAGTCCAAAAACCAGAGTTTGTGTTTGGTAAAGGGTTGGATTATTGGCCTTTGCAGATCTCATTTGAAGTTATGCCAGCATGCATGTGAAAAAAACAATATTTAGAAGGAAAATATAAATATTTTTCAGCAGGACAATGCAAAATTCATTCTGCACATGTTTACTCAGGATTGCTGCAAAATCAGTCGTTTTTTTCCGCAGTGCACAAATCGATGTTCGAAATTCTGTTAATTTTGAAAAATGTTTCACAACTACACTATTTCCATTAAATAAATGCAATTACAAATTGCTCATGAATGTTTGTTCACACAATAACTCTGAAAACAACATTTAGCAAATTTATTGGTTTAATTACAATTTTCACAACTTGATTGTTAATCAAAATGCAGCTAATGACTCCATGCCTCCAGCTTGGCTTCCATAGACAACCATTTATTTACTGGCTTAAGAACAAGCATGAATGTCTTGTATTATAACATGGCTTGAACTGGAATGTAGGCAACTGAATTAAAACCTGGTTTTAGAAAACCTCATTTGAAGATACACTAAATGCAATTTAATAAATATACTGTTGTCCTATGTAAAGAATACAACTCCAGAGACACATAACCTCAACTGTATTTGCAAAAAGAAAACAAACATCTGACTTGTCTTTATTGTCAAGCAAAGTAGGAGCCTACTCATGCTAAAAATAAAGGTTGTATTTCAACTTTAGTTCCAAGCAATCATATAACCATTGTCCTCAACATAAATCACTGTTGTCAAAATATTTGACAGTATCAAGCTTTGGAAGTTTACTTTCACTTTGTGCTTTCAGCGCATTAGGAGCAAGGTGTTACCAAACACAGTTAGCAATTGTGTTAGGTAATCGTGATTTCAATGTAACTCTAACGGCAACAATATCAGCCTCTGAAAATGTGTTTAAAACCATAACTCTACTAGTCTCCTTGGTTATATATAAAAACAAACACATTAGCCTTTATTTGATTTTTCAATTTCCCAATTGCTTTAAAAAAAATCTATTCTTACAATAATGTCATTTTTGGTTTTTTTTTTAATATATATAATATTGGAAAAAATAAACATAGAAAACTAACTTACAAAAGCTTTTTTAATTCTAAAGAGAATGATGCGTATCTAATACTGCATAGAAAGTAGAATATAGCAGAACTCACAACGTGATATAGAAGTAACTTTAAACTAGACGGTGCTCGTGGACTGAAACTGAACGGTAGCTCCTGATTGATAAACCCTTCAACCTTTCAAGCATTTATTTTTGAGGGTTTAAAGATGAAAATTCATTTCCATTATGAGAAGATTTTAAGTCCATAATCATTCTCCCCTCGTTCATACTACCTGTTTTAAGTCTGAAGGCAGCTTTTAACATCATCTAGAGAGGTTGAGTTTAACAAATAAAAGCTGCTAAAGTCTTGTGTGAGGATGTAAGTTAGAAAGCTGCAGAGATTCTGAACCTAATCCTTAAGCAAACCTGCACTTAAACACCCCACAGGCCACATTTGTATTTTACCATGTCTAGACGAGCCTGCTGCGGTCCGTGGAAAATCTGAATTTAAACCTCCTTAAAGTGTCCTTTCTACAAGCAATATAAAATGTGCTTGTTTCACTTTTTTAAAAAGACTCCTGTCCTTGTCTATGTGCATCGATATTAACACATGTAAACAAAAAAAGAAAAAAGATGAATAAAGAATGATAACATGTGTTTACCAGCTATTGATGTTAAACTGATTTTAACAATACATTGACCAGGACAGGACATTATATAATCATTGCGATGCCAGTGTATGCATGATTACGTTGCACAGAAATGTTTAGAATGCATGTTGGTTGCCACCTCCAGTTGAATGCATGCTATGCATGCCATCAAGTTATTCAGCCAGTCCTCAGAGCCCCATGCCAGTAGATACAGATGATGGTGCCCAAAATGGTGAAGTTCACATAGATTCATGGAAGAATAATAATAATAATATCATGTAGACTAAAGGTTTTTACTGAGGTGAAAGCCAAAAGCATTAAGGCTCTTTAGGTGATCCTAAAATTTGCTGACTGATTGAAACTCCAAGTGTTGCTAAGACATCTGAGTTTAATTGAAGAGTGGGCTTTGACTAGGCCTCTGTAATAGCGTAATTTTGTTTTTCGAAGCATTGAGAGGTGGGTCCTGTAATGTGCTTTGGATCATTGATGTGCTGCAGGAAAATTCATGGTTCAAGTCATCCAGATCCGGACACACGTGTTCTACAAGGGCAGAGCTTCCAGAAACTTCTATTTTACCCGAAATGTTTTGGAGATCAACAAGATTTCATCTCAGACTGGTCTTTTGTGTACCTTTTGGTCTCTCCTACTGAGGCCTTTTAAACCCAGTTTATTTCTTATTATCTTATTTCTTATTCTATGGTGAATAATGAACGCTGACCTAAATTGAGAAAGCTGGTTCTGGTTCTGTGGTAACCATATTTTTCTCTATTTGTGTACAGGTGCTGGTCATAAAATTAGAATACCATGAAAAAGTAGATTTATTTCAGTAATTCCATTCAAAAGGTGTAA
>JAUZNJ010066100.1:9902-26636 GCA_034780135.1 Jordanella pulchra
CTGGGTAAACTCCTTGGCTCCGTCTCTTGTAGGCCTGCCTCCCTCAGGCCGCTCACAGCCAGCGTAGGGATGGAGCCAAACGCAGTCAGATATCAGCACACACTCACTGTAGCAATACTACCCCCCCCACCCCCCCACACACACAAGCTTTGCAAGTGCAGGTGGCTGTGATGCAGAGCTCAGACACACCCTGGTTTGCATACATTAACCAATCATTTCAGAGTGTTTTTCAAACAATTTCAATGTTTATCAAAACACTTCTAGGCTGAAGGTGCTGTGATTATCAAACTCCAGTAACGTTGGGGGTGGGGTGGGGGGGCTTCTGCAATGATCAGTGCTGCAGTTAAATGTTAAACCACTGTAGTTTACTGGAGCCACAAGAACCCACTGTACTTTTGGAACACCCACTCTTTATTGGCATGTTTTTTGGGGGGTAGTGTGACGTTTAGCGTTGGGTGTTTTCAGGCCAGATGGACCTCCATCACCGCTCTGACTAAAGGTTGCTCTGGTGGAACCAACAGGAAGACACTGGCTACTAGATGGGTGTGGAAACATCTTCAGGGAAGCTGAGTCCAGCTGAGTCTGATTGAAGCCTGTTTATTGTTGGTTGCCATGAAAATGCCAACTAAAAATAATCCTTTGTATTATTTTCACCATTCTGGTGCTCACAATATCAAAGTCTACCAAGTGTTTTAAAGTTGTGACCCCTAACTTACCAATATCCCTTTTGATGTTGTTTAACGTCCAGCTAAAAGCAGGAGTTATTTGAGTTTTCTCTGTCTGCCCAGTGTCCTGCCCCCACATATTGCTGAAAGCTGCTGGTTAGCTGACTGACTGATAGCTAAAACATCTTTCCAATACCCACCAAAGGACAGAAATCCTTTCCAGAAGGACAGCGGTCAGGGTGTGGAAACTTTGAAGTGTCCTCCATCGCTCTATTGAGGTAACATTAAAAAAACCTGCGTGTCAATAATCAGCCTTATTCAGGCAGCATTTTGGCTGCTTTCTTCTTGTTTTTGTTCGTTTTAAACACATCATACCTTCTCATAAATCTTTGTGTTCAAATCTCCATGCTGAAGTAGTTGATGACCAGTATAAAGGCTGTCCGCTGACAGGATCAAAGTGTCTGAGCTCCAAAACGATGTTTCTGGATTAAATAGGAACCCATTTAGTAGTTTAGAAGAAATTTGTTCTAAAAAATGTGTGTGGAACCTGAGGTCTTACTGTTTTCATTTAAATACATAACTGATGACTGAAGCATCACTTTTTTTTTTCTTTTGTTGAGTTTTTAACAGCACTAGTGGCTCGTTTTTTCAGGACCACAAGCCGGGTTCAAACCCGTGTCGCCCGCGTTGAGGACTAAGGCCGCCGTACACGGGTGGTGCGCTAACCACTGCTCCACCTGCATGTCCAGAAACATCACTTTAAGAAAAAGTTAATTTGGTGTTTCAATATATCTTAACTGGGAGGCTTTAATGTTAAAAAAGTTGTTAAATCAATAAGATGATGTGATTGTTCTTATGCATCATTAAATTTGTTTGTAGCTGAATGGAAAGGATAAAATTGAAGTGATGCATTATGATTTATGGTTTATTTCATAACTGACCTTTCATTCAAAGTCACAAAGCTATTGATTTTATATAGGTAACCTTATTATGATGCAATTCAAAGACTAAACTTTATGTATTTGAAAGGAAGACTCCCTATTATTCATTTAGACTAAATATACTTTATTGGACATCAGGATTATGTATTTCACATAAATAGTCTTTATGTATTGGATAAAGTGTATTTGATAACATTTTAATAAAATAATCAAAAAAAAGACAAAAGAATAAATGTGAATCTATCATGAAATAACAACTGTGTTAAATGTTTGGGGTTCACTGTCTCCTATGTGGACCCTTCAGCTCTGCCATCAGAGCATTTAAACATCTGAATGGCCCACCCTATGGGGGGGGGGGTTGATCCCTCTAGACAGTCTGCCGTCCTTCCAGTCTCCATCGACACTCAGCTACTGACCTTCCCTCCTGGTCAGTCAGAGCCACCGTTAACATCTGTCACCTGTTCGCCTCCACGCTCAGGTGGAATCCTGCGGTCCCCCCCTCCCTCTCTGCTGCCTTCTGGCTCCGGTCTGTTCGTCATTTGGCTCCACCACCTGTTGCAGAGGAAGCCAGAGGTGAGTCTCTTCTGCTGAGGCTGTCAGGTTTCAGGTCTGTTCC
The DNA here is from genome assembly GCA_034780135.1 of Jordanella pulchra. NCBI lineage: Eukaryota > Metazoa > Chordata > Actinopteri > Cyprinodontiformes > Cyprinodontidae > Jordanella > Jordanella pulchra. Next base: position 12,125 of record JAUZNJ010066100.1, read on the forward strand.
TCACTGCTTCCGCAGAGCCAGGGTTCTAGTTCCGCCTCCACCCTCCACCAGTGGGACGAGGGGGGAGACAGGGGGTTGGGGGGGGGGCAGCATCTTGAAGGAAATCATCCCTTAGTTTATCTTAAATTTAATGCACCTCTTCTGAAGAAGCACAAAAAGGGTGATGGAAAAAAACGAAGAGCTGTGAGGATGAAATGAATTCCTCCACCTTCCTCCTCATCAGTTTTCTCCAGCCGCAGCAACAACCTCTCCTTTCCTCCTCCCCCTCCTCCGGTCAGCTCCTCTCTCTCCTCTCTGCTCTGGTTAAAATGCAGCTCATGCACACGCATACACGCGTGCACATACCCCCACACCCCAATAGGAGCTGTGGCCGTATGGCAGCTTTTCTGTCCCTCCAAACCGTACAAACAGAAGCATCGTCTGTAGAGGGTGAGCAGAGTTGCATATCCTCTTTTCTTTCAGCCTTTTGATGATCTTGGAGTCTTGGACAAGAGAATAACAAATAATTTTAGTATGAAATAAATTAGACGAAAGAAACTGAAAGGAAACAATAAGATCTATATACAAAAATGGAGAATGCAGCCATCAGAAGTGTTCACTAGAAATAATGGATCTGTTTCAAGGTCTTAGGTTTTTTCAGTTTCCAAGAGAGACCCCCCCCCCCTCCCCCTGCTTTCCTCTCTCTCTCCCTCTCTCTCTCCCTACCTCACTGCGCGCTCCTCTGTCAGTCGTGTGGGAAGCTCCATGAATGCGGCTGCAGACTAGCACACTTCTGGTCCCGTTCAGCCTCTATAGGACGCGGTAATGAGAGCCTGTTCTCCTCCTCAACCATCTCCAATATCTTCATCTGGATACAAATCTATTCTTTTTTTTTTTTTTTTTGCCTTTTTTAAAAGAGGACTGCTCCTCCAGTTTGCTTCCATCCGTTGTGTTTGACTCTACTCTGATGGGGGGATGGAAGGGATGGTGAGAGCGCAGACTTTCCAGCTCCTTACTTGCACCACAGCGGACTGAGGACTCAATGACTGCAAATTTCTAATTCTAATATGACTGTTGTGAGCCGGCTGTGTGTTTTTTTTAAAAGGCAATGTCTATAGTAGGAACTGAGCTGCATCTTTAACCCTTTTTATTAAACGCCTATCACATTCTGGTTGAAACAAGAAGCTCTTAGGTAAAGAACAACGATGGATTTATCGAGCTGGGATGGAAAATAACCCAGTATCTGACTGGAGCGCATTGGCTGCTACTTACCCCTTTGCGCAACTTCGGCTGGTAACAACCCCGTATTTATTATTCCATGGATCGTTGAAGGTTGCAGTACAGATCTGAAGCCAGGCGCACAGTGTGGGAACCTCCTTTCTTCTTTTTTTCTGTTAAAATATCCTTTAAGAATGAGAGATTTATCCGGCTGCATTCATCTTGCACCCTTTTCCCTGCGTCTGCGTCTCTGGACACATTGTAAAGACCTGTAAAGGTAAAAAAAGAAAAAGGAAGAATAAGCTCCCTACTTTTACCTCGCTCTTCTATCTGCTCTGTAAGCCAATGAGCCCTCTCCCATGGAGGTAGTGCAGCCACCCTGGGGGCCAAATGACCAGCGGGGAGATTTTTCCAAGCAAAGGGAACCTGTCAGCAAGAGACGCATCGGATGAAACCAGACCCCCGCACCCTCCCTATCTACCCACCCCACTTCCTTTTCTTCCTCTGTTACTCCCCCCCTCCCCAGTCCTTCTAGTTTTGCTTGAATTGTGTTAAAACTGCACTGGAACATAGAGGGGCTGGAGAGACCTTGTTGCGCCCCCCCAAATCCGTCTGCGCTCTTACACTCTAGCTGGGAGGACTGTTTTGCGCACGTCTCCATCAATGCTGCCCCAAGTCTCCGAAGGGAGCCGAGCTCATTGCCACAGCAGCTTATGGTAAGTCATATTTTCTTTTATGTTTAGAAGATAGGCCAGACCACTAATTTATCAGGTCACTCCTTAAGGTCGGAACAGTTTTCATATTTCATGTCTAATAGATGTCAATGACGGTCCCATCCAGGCATTTCAACATTTTAGCAACGGGCACAGTCCCAGTTCTTCCTCCCTTGGCTGTGCGTTGCCAAATATTCCATGTGATGCTGGCTTTAGATGATACCTCATGAAAAATTAGAGTGGTTTGACTTTGATCATGTTTAATAAGCCAAACAGAGTCACACTGCTGCCTTTGACATTTTTAAGGCGTCAGCTTTAGATGCCAGAATAAGATACGGAGATGAGCAGCGTTCAATATATGTAAGTACTTAGGGTAGTTTTAGTCTAGCAATAAAGGGTTAGAACAAATATTCAGTGCAAGTCAGAGCCACATAGATGACAACGAAAATAGTGCAATGCAGAACAATGTAAAGCAATGCAGAACAATGTAGAGAATTACACTGCAATGTTTTTTTTTCTTGGATATGAAGACTCTCCTCTGAAAAAATGTGTTATAATGATTTTCAAATATGCATTTTAAAGGGTCTGCAATTATGAGTGTGTGCATACATGGAGCTTATACAGATGTCTATGCCTGAGTGATTGAATGTTTTTGCTTGCCTCTCTCTTTTTATCTCTTCCCAAAGGTTACTAAATGGTTTACTGGGGGAGGTTTTCTAACCGGCGAGATGCTGCTCGTACCCCTGCTGGTAGCCTTTTTTTCCTCCATCTCGGGCTCCCTTTCCTCATCCCTCTCCTCCATGTCAGATGGACCTCCGATGATGGACCCAACTGCCTCGGACCTGATGGCCGAGACCTGCAGCGCCTGCTCTTGCATGTCGGTGGAGAACGTGCTCTATGTCAACTGTGAGAAGATCACCGTCTATCGACCCACGCAGCTCATCCCTCCAGTCTCTTCCCTGTACCACGTGAACTTCCAGAACAATTTTTTAATCATACTGTACCCAAACTCGTTCCTCAACTTCACCCACGCTGTGTCACTGCAGCTGGGGAACAATAAATTGCAGAACATTGAAGGCGGTGCGTTCATGGGGATGAGCGCTTTGAAACAGCTGCACCTTAACAATAATGAGCTAAAGGTGCTGCGAGCTGACACTTTCCAAGGCATTGAAAATCTGGAATACCTTCAGGCTGACTACAACTTAATAAAATACATTGAAAAGGGAGCATTTAACAAACTGCACAAACTCAAAGTGCTGATTCTGAATGACAATCTCATACAGGCACTGCCTGAGAACATTTTCCGCTTTGCCTCTCTTACACACTTGGATATAAGAGGAAACAGGATCCAGAACCTTCCTTACATAGGGGTCCTAGAGCATATCGGTCGCATTGTAGAGCTGCAACTGGACGACAACCCCTGGAACTGTACCTGTGATTTAGCACCCTTGAAAGCATGGCTTGAAAATATGCCCTACAACATTTTTATTGGTGAGGCCATATGTGAAACACCAAGTGACTTATATGGGAGACTGTTGAAAGAAACCAACAGACAGGAGCTTTGTCCCATGGGAACAGGAAGCGAATTTGATATTAGGATGCCACCTCCACTGCCTGAAAATGGGCAGGGGCCATCAAAAATGGCCCCAACCACAATGGCTCCTGCTGCCACAAAATCACCAAAAACCACAGACTCGTCTAAATTTTACGGAAACGGAATTGTTGCTGGTTTACCTCCTTTTGGAAAAACCAGACAGATTGTTTCCTTTCAGACACGGACTCCCCCCATGTTGTGTCCACTACCGTGCAGCTGTAAAGCCCACCCATCTGACTTTGGCATTAGTGTAAGCTGTCAAGAAAGAAGTATAAGAAATCTTGCTGATCTCACTTCCAAACCCCCAAACGCCAAGAAGCTTCACTTAAGTGGAAATTACATCCGTGACATCAGCCAAACTGATTTCCAAGGCTTTGAAGGGTTAGATTTGCTTCATCTTGGAAGTAATCAAATTGCAGTCGTACAAAAAGGTGTGTTTGCAAATCTTACTAATCTGAGGCGACTGTATTTGAATGGGAACCAACTTGAACAGCTACACCCAGAGATGTTTTTGGGCCTCACAAATCTCCAGTACCTTTATTTGGAATACAATGCCATCAAAGAGATCCTCGCAAGCACATTTGATTCTATGCCCAATTTACAACTCCTGTATCTCAACAACAATGTCCTTCGGAGTCTCCCAGCCTACATCTTTGCTGGTGTCCCTCTAGCAAGACTTAATCTTAAAAACAATCACTTCATGACACTGCCAGTGAGCGGCGTGCTGGACCAGCTTCGGTCACTTACCCAGATAGATCTGGAGGGGAACCCATGGGAGTGTTCTTGTGATCTGGTCGCACTCAAGCTGTGGCTGCAGAAACTAAGTGATGGAGTGGCTGCAAAAGAGGTGAAATGTGCCTCCCCTGTGCAGTTTGCCAACATCGAGCTGCGCTTAATAAAAAATGAGATTCTCTGTCCCAAGCTTGCAAGACCTCCACTTATCATCACTAGCGCCACTCCAGTTTTGACCTCAGTGTCACCGGCAGGAGTGGGCAAGGCACCTCAAGGAGGGCCTGTGCCTCTCTCGATAATGATCCTTAGCATACTTGTGGTGCTTATTCTAACTGTGTTTGTGGCCTTCTGCCTCCTAGTATTTGTCCTAAGGCGGAATAAAAAACCTGCGGGCAGGCAGGAGGGGCTGGGGAACCAGGAATGTGGCTCACTGTCTCTTCAGCTTCGTCGCCACGGCCATAAATCTGGCAAAAAAGGGTCCATTCCAGGGGATGACTTGGGAGGCGAAGCGTTCATTCCCCAGACTATTGAGCATATTGGCAAGAGCCACACCTGCGGCATTGGACGCTCCTCAGACATGGACGCTGGCTTTAAGTTCGCAGACTCGCAAAGACAGAAGATCATCCTCCGGAACTGTCCAGACAAGGACAAGGACCTGCTCTCCACCTTGGAGCGCAACAAACGCCTCAGTACCATTGATGAACTCGAGGAGTTTCTCCCCAACAGAGAGCCCAGCCTTTTCATCCACAACTTCTTGGACAGTAAAAGAGATTTTAACAGTATAGGGATGGGCGGGTATGAAATCCGCTATCCTGAAAAGACACTGGATAAAAAGATGAAGAAATCATCGCTGATAGGTGGGAACCACAGTAAGATCGTGGTGGAGCAGAGGAAAAGTGAGTATTACGAGTTGAAAGCCAAGCTCCAAGGAACGCCTGATTACCTGCAGGTGCTCGAGGAGCAGACTGCCCTTAGTAAAATGTAGGGACTGTTGTGTTTGATGATCAGAATTGATTACTTACACACAAACAGGCCGATAGACAGGCAAACTCTCTTTTTTTCTGTGTGCTCTTCAAGCCTCACACGCATACACATTATTCAACCGCTCTCATATCTGGTTTTCTGTCTTCTCTTACATCCACTCTCTCTCTCACATTCTCTCTATCTCTCTCTTTCCCTCTCTCTCTCTCATACACACACACAGAACGAAAAAGTGCCTTCTGGAAAACCTTAATGACCAATGCAGAGATAGACAAAATGGCTCCACACTGCAAAGCTTTTGTTATAAATAGTGTGGATATATTTCAGAGGAAAAGACCTTTTGGATTATCCATGCAACTACCTGTACGAATCCTGCAAAGATCCCACAGGACCCTAAAGAAAAATAAATCAACTTTACAGTCATAGTATTTTTGCTGCTAATGAAATTGATACTTATTTTTTTGTTCTCTTTTTGTTCTTTTCTTCCTCCTTTTGTTGTTTCAACCAAATCAAAGGGTATTGAAAACAGTGCTTGAGAATATACCTCGCTGCCATCAGGCCGTGTTTAACAATAAGAAGGGGGAGCATCGGGTGTTAACCGTTTACTCTGGAAGGAGTCAAGGATTGCTGATTCTGGAATGAGGTCTTGAACAATTTGTGACTTTTATGGATGCCCCTTTTTTTTCCCTGCATTTTTTTGGTTTAAATTGTGGCGGTGTCCGCAACTGGAGACCCTTTCTGAAGTAATCAGCAGACTCTGCCATCTTGTCTGGATTACCTACCAGCAGCAGTACACCTGCTCTTTGCTGGGAGGATAAACGGCTCCTGTTTTGCATTAATGGCAACTGAGGGCACTGTAAAACTCTTTTTTTTGGGAATGATTTAAGGACTTGCTTTCTTGTGTAAAGAGCCATGTTAAATATAGTGTCTTCTGAATGGAGTTGTGTTTCTCTTTGAAGTTGCTACTTACAGTAAACGTATGTTTTTTGGGGGTGAAATCTAACGGCACATACACTGTCAGAGACATTATTTCTTTGAAAAAAAAAATGAAAAAGAAACCTGAAGGTAAAAAAAAGTTAAAAAGCTGCTTGCCATGTAAGCGTAACCTGGGATTTATTTTGTAAGTCTTACATTGTTTGTATCTGTGGGACTGGTTTGTAAATTACAAGGACAGACTGACATCTACACAGGAGTACACACTGATACTGTGCGACGGAGCATCTTCGAGAGACTATGAATCAGAGTGTTAAAACCAACCCATAATATATTTCAATCAGTGATCCTGCACCCCAGCTCTCAATTCTTAGTTAAAAGAATTAACAAAATAATTAACTTATTTTTCTATACAGGATTATTTAAGAATTATTGGTATTATTTAAAAAGGGGAAAGAGAAGGAGTGGAGCGGACTTGAACAAACTCTTCAGAGCTATTTTAGGCCAAACGGAGTGACTGTTGATTTGCTCTAAGTGGGTCTTTGCTTCTCTTCATTGTGCTGAGCAGTTTGAACCTGCAGACAAAAAGAGTGTGAAATGCAGTCTTTAGCGTTTCTTTTTAATCATGAGAAGAGCAGGCCTGATAGTCTGTAAAAGCTCTGAGCAGTTTCCCGATTCTGTTATCTCCCTAGGTATATTATGGGAAAAAAAAGATTTCTTATCAACATTATGCAACCAAAATAAATGTGCATTAAACTTGATGTGCTTCTGGCATTGTTGTGCTTGGGAGAGGAGGCGTTCTGAGGCAACAGCTGAGAGAACCAACAAATCAAGGATCTAAATTATTAGACTTGGACAGAATCGCATCATAAAACACCATGTGCAATAAAAGTAAAAAAAACAAATCAGACATGATGGCTTCTAATAATTTCATTTAGTTTGGGGTTTTGTTGTCAGGAAAAGGTCTATTTTAAAATAATTTTATCAGCTTAACTTTATTTGGTCCTTATTTAAAAAAAGCATTGTTAAGTTAAATTTATGAGTGTTTTGACATTACAAATGAGTAGAATGTATCATGAAAAGTATAATAAATACAATTTTCTATTGGTCAGAAATCTCCTGTACATTGGTTCATTTTCTCTTGTATAATCATGTTGAAATCAAGGTATTAAAATGAGCACCTATTTGCACCGTGTCCCCCTTTTTTCTTCAACTTAAAATCTTTCTACTTTTTTACAATGCAGAAATGTAAAATTCCATCAACCTTTGAAAACAATTTAAGACACCGTCTATACGCTGCTTTGACCAAATGCTACCTTCAAGATTAGCATAGATACAAGACAGTAGAAAGAGAGTAGAAAAGCCTGCGGAGGTTGTTTAAAATGCCTTTAAATTAATTTGTTCAGCTGGAAGCTTTGCATTAAATTACATGTCCCTAAAATCTCATTAAAATGATCTTAATCTGATAGTCCACAGTTTTAAAACCCTGTTCTGGGAAGTCGTTAGCAGTAATATTAGAATTCATCTGTGTTGGAAAAATGCCATTTCTTCTAAAGTAAATGTTAAACCCGAGTTGGACAATAATCTGACTCCAGTATTTTGTTTTCAGAACCAAACAAGTGGAAGTTATTTAAGTAAGGTTACTTTAGCTAAAGCTGCCAATTGCATTAATCTGCCTTGTTAGTGCCCTACAACTTCACACAGACCATTATTTGTGTAAAAAGATCCAAACATTGCTGTGACTTTTCTTAGCATTAAATATCTAACAAAATGATTCCAACTGGCTTAAGCTGTAGTTTCTGCTGATGTTAATTTAAAGTAGTAGCACAAAACAAAAACAGCGACTAATAAAAGTGTTGGTGTTTAATATCCACTAAGATGCTACAGGAATATCTATATTTTTAGTTTGTGTCGTTTTAAGGGGCCTAAAACCAGCTAATGACTGGACTTGTGGGTAGCTATTAGCTTTTTTAATTTCAGGACACTATTGCTAAAAATAACAACAACATCCCCATGGCTATTTCTAAACAAACCTAATTTAAATAAACAACCATGCAGAATGTATTTTTCAATTTACATGACATTGAATTGCTGACATGCTTCCATTTGACAGTTATTGAACCCCACTTAATCAGTTTTTACATCATCTTGGTTACAGAAGTGGTTCCTCTCTTCCGGTAAACTTGATTTCTATATTTTCTCCATGCCATTTGGGCCCTTCTGTCTGTTGTCTATTTGCAGTGTGTGATTGTTTTATTGACAACTTTTTGGCTGTAAAATGGAGCCTTCTGGAATGTTTTCAGCCACTGAAGCAGAAGTTTGCATCTGCAAAGGGGGGTTGTTTCATAACTACTCTGACACCTGAGTGTTAGCTGTAGATTCAGGAGTTGTTTCACCCCAGCAATAAATGATGAGTAGATTCTGAGAAAGCAAGCTAAAATAAAATGTCTTGAAAAAAATATACAGCCAACAGAAATGGGGGGAGATCTTTGCACATTATTGTATCTGTTCATCCAAGAGTATGTTGGTGCAAAGCAGGATGTGTATGGGTATAAAATGACAGCCGTGTCCGGGCCGTTTCATGTTTGGTTTAAATAATAGCAGATTTCATAAGGAGCAGCACAATGCATGAAAAAACTTTAAATTTCAAGCATTAATTAAATTCACTGCCATTTAAAGCCTTTTTTTAGCTGTTAGCTGAACCACATAACTGTGTAAAATATAGATACTACAATTATATAGATATTTATCCACAAATCCATAAAGGTAATGTCAGCTGATGGCAGCTGTAAGGACAACAGAAGATGCATTTTTTCAAAAATAGGATATTTTGTTATATTAGGGATATTATTAGGAATTAATAGAAGAATTGATCCAGAATTGGAAAACTGGTTTTCTAACTCAGCCTTTGTAAGACTGGAGTTTTAAACCGGTAGATATAAACTAATCTGCTTTTATACAAAGTGAAAACATTAAAACATGAGATGACATATTGTGGATCAAATGAACTGAAATGAATTAAATTAAGAACAATTAATATAAAAATGATTGGTCTAATCGTGTTAAAAGAAAGTTTGCAGCTTTGGTTCTGTTTGTTTTTGGGTGATTTGAACCGTCTTAAAAACAAAAGCAGGTTATTTTGGTCTTTTTCCCAGGAAGCATTTTTTCCTTCCACAGCAGCTCCTCCTGTCCAGCTGCCCAGCACCATCTGTTTTATATCAAACTTTAATGCCTTTTTAGGGTTAAAAATTCCCCTTTCTCTCTTTTTCTGTGGTAATCCAACCTTTTGAGCTTGTGAAAGACCCGGTAGCAGAAAGCATGACTCATCCCACATGCCGGAGAATTGTCCTCATTAATAATTAATACCCTTGGCAGTTATGAACTAAAAAAGGCATGTGGGAAGTTGGGTGAGGGAATCTGATACGTCCAAACTTTTGTCTCATCTTTTACTTCCCTTCTGTCAGATTGTTGTTCACACGACACCGACAGATCATTCGTCCAGCAGACGAGCCAGGCGGTTTGGCAAATAGGGCAGGTTTTCAGTCCAGCTTCGCTGCTGTGTGGGGCCTCTTTTCAGATCAAGGCTGACCACCAGGGCAGAGAGAAGATTTCATTTCTAACTGAACTCATTAGAGTAAAAACAGGAAACATGGATAAAGGCCTTGTGTTTTTGTTTGTCTCTTTTCTCAGCCCACCTGCTGCAGAGGCTATTATGTAACCCTGTGCTGAATATTAAGCGTTAAAATTTGCCTGTTGCAGCTCAGAGTATCTGGGTTTTCTATAGAGTCTCTTTATTGGCATCATGACTGATTGCAGGAAGAGAAAATGGGGAATAAGTGATGGAGGCACAGCTAGAATGGCTTTTGTTCTTACAGGAGGTATGATAATGGCCACAAGGGGCGCTGTGTGCCTGGGATACAGAGAGGAAGGCTTCATACAGCTTCATAACGTTTAAAAGAGAAAAAGAAAAATTTCTATTGTTTTATGACTGTTTCATTTTTAGGCAAGTTTAATGATTTGTCCAGAAATGAATGGTGGAGAAGTAAAAGCAGTTGATTCCTCTCTATAGAAGAAGCCCTGAGAAAAAGAAAAGGCTGATGGCGTCATTCCAGCAGACATGTCTGCCTTCATATTCACATTCATTTTGCAGTTTTTCTCAAATCCATCCTTCATATTTTAGACGTCTGAGTATAAAATACTGCCCTTATTCTTTGGTATGTTCCTTATTCTTTTCTTAACATCTATACCAACTTAAACCAGCTTCACCTCTGGTTTATAAGACATTGATCTGTCAAATCTGGATGGGATTTATTAAAACCAGGACTGGCTATTTAAGTCACAGTTTATGAGCATTTCTTTATTTTGTTTGTAAAAACTATAAAATTGTAAGTTTTAATGATCTGTGTGATACCTAAACTGGACGTGGCTAGGAACCACCGATCAGGATTAGAACCTGGATCCAAAACAGGTCTGGAAGTTTTTAATGACTTCATTTTACTGTGATTTAATCCAACAACATAAAGAACCAAAAGAAAAAAAAATGTTTGAGGAGCAGAAGAAAAACAAAAGCCTGACGTGGATAAAAATCAGGGTGAAAACACCATCTACCTCTCAGAAATAATTAGTTTCATATTGTAGCTCAGTGGTGTATAGGGTACATCAGGCAGCTCATGTTTTTACTCCAACAACGAAACAAGCAGGCGGTAAATCAGGAAGCTGTGTCCAGTGATTTTTAAACAGATCTACAGAAGTACGACACCTTCTACTAAATACTCACTGATGGAAAGACAGGAAGGAATCCACAGCATGATCCTGTTAGGGTTCCTGATTAAAGAAAGATCTCTGATTATTTTCAGCTGAATGATTTAGACCCACAAAACAAAACTTTTTTAGATCATAGAAATGGTCTGTGAACTCAGTCCTTACTTCTTAACCGATTCACACCCAGAGGATCATGGAATCACTGTCCTTTTTCCCAAACCTTCCAAGGCTGAGTAGGAAGAAATCTTTAGAGGAGATTCTAGGGACAGTTGCAGTAAAGAGGAACCAAACCTGAGGACAGATACAAGCAGCCGAAGTTAAAAAAAAAAGTCTATTTTGTTTCCAACTAACAGAAAACTTTCAGCATTTTAAAAAACTGTTGCTTAACTTCCCATTTGTTGGGTTTTAATATCTGTAAAACATCTGGAATTTCATATATTTTTTTGTCTCTTTAGGTATCACTTCTTTAAATATTGTGTTTTCTTTTCTCTGTTTTAACTATTTTTTATTTTTTGCCTTTTTTTTTGAAATAGTAGACATAAAACCTAAACAGCAGCTGGTAAACAAACATGGTGGAAGTGATTTTGCTGCAGGAGTTTTTTTACCATGGTAACTTGGGTGTGATCCGTCTCCAGCTCCAGTCAGAGGTTTACATAAAAACTCATTATTTCTGATCACTTTCCATTTGGTGCTTTGAAGGATTATTTGTAGCTGTTCTAATCACAGGTATAAATATATTATTATGAGCAACATCCCGATGTTATTGGTGAAAAAAGAGAACTACTGTAACATTTGTTATGGGCTTTATCAAATTCATCCTGGGTCGTACGTACAACAAGCAGGGGTGAAAGCAAGCGTGTGCCAGTGAAAGATTTAGCGGCAGTGCATAGTTTCTGGAGAAGTTGCTCTCTGCTATTTTGTGCCACCAAATATCAGAGCAGAGTTACCAAGTTCTTGTGCATCCGTCTTTGTGCGCCGTGTGCTTAGATCCTTGAGCTCCACCGATGCGCTCAGCAGCTCTTTGCAGGGCTGACTCTGCTCTTGCTACGTAATAAACTATAAGTGGCTGATAAACATTTATCTGCCAACTAAAAAAAAAAAAAGTAAAAGGCATTTGCTTAGCTTTAGTGATTTAAAATATATCCTGAATATTTTTTTGTTACTATTTATTTTTGAATAAAGATCCAGATGAAAAGGCAAATAGCTCGTCTTTAAATATTTCTCTCTCATAGTTGCATATCTGCTTCTATCTATTCATCTCATCAAGTGAGTCTAGTCTGAACCTGATGACTTGATGGGATGAATGGAGTCTGGTTGCTGCTGCTTGGGTGGAAAGAAAACTAGCAGCCACACGGCCCTTTCTGGAACCAGATTGACACGTGTGCTCTAAACCCAAAGTATGCTTTATCACTTTTACTGAAGTCACTGATGTTAGCCTTAATTTGATGTAAAGTCAATATGGTTAAACATTGTTAGCCATTTTATAAACCCTGCATCAATGTGTTGTATATCACATTTATTTTGGCAAGTACAGGTATCCATTTTACTCTCCAAATATTTAAACCGGTAGTTGTCTGTAGGTGCTGGAGTAGAGATTTAAAAGCATTTTAACACTGAGTAAATTTAGGAAATTAAACAATAAATGTTTGTGTTTAATACCTGTTAAGAATCAAATATTTGTTTGTAATTCCTGGTTTCCAGTTTTTACCACGGTGACGTCTGATTTGAGGTGAAGTTGGTGAGTTCAGAGGTTGTCATTATTTCTCATCATCTCATTTTTCTCGTACAGTTCTTCATCTCAATCAGCAGAAACCGAAAGTGAGTTGATAAGAGTGACTGAATGCTTGAAAGACCTCTTTATTTCTCATGAGGTTCGAAACATAAGTCCACAACATCAATGTTAGCATGGTGACAGCAAGGCAGGCTAATGTTAGCATTATGACAGTAAGGCAGGCTAATGTTAGCATTATGACAGTAAGGCAGGCTAATGTTAGCATAATGACAGTAAGGCAGGCTAATGTTAGCATTATGACAGCAAGGCAGGCTAATGTTAGCATAATGACAGTAAGGCAGGCTAATGTTAGCATAATGACAGTGAGGCAGGCTACGGTAACCAGACATCCCTGATTTCCGGGGACAGCACCTATTTTGGACCACCTGTCCCCAGCTAAAGCCACCCCTGATTTTATTATTTTATGCTTGAGACGGAAAATATGTGAAGACTGTTATTACGATAGAAAGAGCACATGATCATGTTGTGAGCAGAAACAGCTGTTATGGTAGCTGGATGCACTGCTGTTAACGTCAAGATGAGGAACAGAGCGCACCACTTTTAAAAGAGAAAAAGAAGCAGGAGTTCGTTGTCACAACCGGTCGCAGCTGATGGGAAGTTGGGCTGTGTTTTCATAAGCGTATTTATTGGTTCATCTCATTTGGATTTGACTGATTATTGTGATAAATGTTTGGTTCATTCCAATGTTTAATGAAACCCCCTACCTCAGTATATATATAAAAAAAACTCTTCTGATCTCGCCTGATCTGCTTCAACCAAATTGAAAGCAGCTCTTGATCCTTTGGAAAACTAAATAAGCTGATGTCGTACTTGTGGGGGTTGAAGCAAAAAGGTGAAACACAATGTGAAGGCATAGGGGCATTTTAATCCATTAAACTTCTGCAGCTGTCCATAATAAAGCCACTGATCATCAGTATTTACGTTTTGGTCGACAAAAATACTAGAAAATTTCAAAACACTTTAAAGTGTAGCTTTACTTTCATCACAAATAAATGTGTTTTTTCATCTTTCTTTCTGAACTCAGTCACAGGATGTGCTCCTTCCAGTTGGACTTTAATAAAATTTTAATTATCCCATCAAGGGTTTGGAAAGTGAGCACAAAGCTCCTGTTTTACGATCATAGAAGCTGCGGGACATTTACGAAAAAACCCAAAATTCAACCACCAGAGGATCTTTTTTTTTCTGTACCAAAGGTCTGAGTTATCATTGGGTAAACTGGTTAGTTTATTTTTATTCATGTGTTTTACACATCTTTCATAATTGATTCTAAAGAACAAATTTCAGGAGATTCTTTTTTTCCTCTTTGAAGATTTTGTATCTGCATCCGTTTTGTGCCTATTTTTTTTTATTGATTAATGATTTCATTGTACATTTCTTATTTCTCTTTAGTGGTTACATTTCAAAATGTCTTCTTTTATGCCCTGCAAATATTTTCTTTTTGTATAAAGTCCATAGCTTTACTAATTTTACCCAAAGTTATCCCTAGCTGTTAGACTTTTTGACATTGTGTGCAAGTATCTAAATCTTAATCTATTTTTGATAGAACCTTAAATCTCTGATTAAATTTAAAAAGGCTCTGCATAAGTGGAGTGTTTTCCCATTTTTCTGTGAGACAGATTAAGCTCTAAGTGTTTGAGTCTAGTGGGATTCAGGTGTGAGCTTTGACTTGGCCATCCTGGAACATGGATGTGCTCTGATCAGTTTTAGCTCTTCTACATCATAGGTGTCAAACTGGTTCCAGAAAGGACCGTGTGGCTGCTGGTTTTCTTTCCACCCAACCAGCAGCAACCAGACTCCATTCATCTCATC
>JAUZNJ010066111.1:0-26633 GCA_034780135.1 Jordanella pulchra
TGCGAGTTTGGCGGCATTTTTTGTGAAAAATCTCCGCAGTTGGTCGGAGCTGTATGCCAGCCGCTGCCTCCAGGGGCGCCGCCAGCAAACTCTTGTGAGTTGCTTCTGCTCACTTGTGATCCATGTTTTATTGTTTGGGAAGCATTTCACTGGTGTTATCTACACAGACGTTTATATAGTGAGTGACACATTCATATATTGCATCGAGGTCAAGCCTACAGACTGGGATGTCTGTAGCCTCAAAACAACCTTGCAGGGCATCTATAGCCTCCTGTGACCATCTTCTTACAATTTTCTATTTTGGTTCTCTCTCATAAAGGGGCTTATACTCTGAGCAGAGAAAAACAAGATTGTGGTCTGATTTCCCAAGAGGGGGTTTTACTTTATAGATGTAATGAGTCCTTGACATTTGCATAAAACAAGTCCAGAGTTTTTCTGGTAAAGCAGCTGACAAACTGTTGGACCGTTGGTAGTTTAGCATAGAGTGATACATGATTAAAATCACCAATTATTGTCACAAATCCATGTGTCTGTTGAGTTTGGAGTTTAGCAACTACTGAACTGATTGGCAACAACAGAAGGTGGAATGTAAACTGTTAGTAACAGAACACTGGTAAACTCTCAGGGCAAATAACATGACCGAAAACCAACTACTAACAGTTCAGTGTCTTAGCTGCAGTGTATCGGTGAAGGTTCTCATGATGAATCTTAACAGTAACATGTCCTAGTTTACACTATATGTTGTTTATAGGCACTGCCAACCCACCTCCTTTGAATTTTCCAGTCTTCTTTAAATGTCTGTCTGCTCGTATGGTCAGAAAGCCTGGCAGAGAGATACAGGAATCCGAGACATGATCCTGCGGCCACGTTTCAGTAAAACACATAATGATGCGTTGCCGATAATATGACTGGGTACTTGCTAGGACTTGAAGTTCTTCTAACTTGTTTCCTAAAGATCTCACTTTGCTCATGATGAATTATGGAAAAGATGGCTTAATTTTCTTGGTTCTCTCTCGTCTTTTTGTTACGCATGATAACAAATATCCAAAAAGGAAAAAGTATCAGTAAGAACCCTTCCAGTTTCATGGCATTAAGGACCAGAACCAAAAACATCAGAAAAAACTGATCCACAAACAGAAAAACTAAAGTTCTGTGAGATATCTGTCGCAAAGCAAAACAGTAACCCACAAGACTTGTAGCTGAAACTGCAGTAAAAGGTGGTTCTACCATGTGCATTCTTACAGAAGATATGAATGCATGTCATGTTTTTAGATTTCTGTCCATAAAAAACTAAATGTCATTAAAATATTTTCTTATATTTATGTTTATTATATAAAATCTTAATGAAATAATATGTATTTTTGTCCTGACTAAAGGAATAGAGTAATGCGATCTTTTGAAACACACTACAGCTTCTTCCTTAGAGTCTTGTCCCTTTCAGATCCTTTTCAAAAATGTCCACCTCTTAGTACAGCCTCCTTTCTGTATTTAATTTGGTTTTTTTTTTCTTTCTTTCTCCCCTGTGTGACTCTTGGTGTAATGTTGACTCAACTGTCACGTTGTGGCTGTCTGGGCTTTTTACATGTACATTTGCATTATGGTTGTTCCCTGGATCTGTGAGCCATCCTGGCAGCGTTGGGCTATCTCACATGTGGGTGGCTTGCCTGGGAACAGATGTTTTTGATGTCACTTGTAGAGGAAAAAGCTTTGAAAGTGACTCCATAAACCAGATGCCAACTGCTATGCAAACCACAGCCGCCTAGATCTCAGGAATGCCATTAGAGTCCTTCCTTTCTAACATCTGATTATACTCCATGTGGAGAGTAAGACTGACTCTCAATCAGACCAGTCCCTACGGAGAACTTTATTAATTACAGAACTACGCTGCTCCTCTGAAACCCTCATTCCAAATGGCTCCAGACACCTCTCAAAAAATGTACCCTATCACTGTTGTTATTGGTTTTCTTTTTGAATTATATTTTTTTTTTACTGGTATTACATGTTTTCATTTTGTATTGGTAAAAACTGTTTCTTGCTATTCCAACGGAGTGCCAACAGGTTTGATGCATGAGGAGATTTTAATCTTGTTGAATTGCTTATTTTGTTTCAATTTGTCTTGCCAACTGTGGTGCGCACATCTGCTGCTCTATCCTATCCACAGAAAACACATGCAACCGTGCCCATTTGTCTATTAACTATGTAGTTACCAGGTATCAACTTTTCCCTTAATGATTTCTCTGCAAACATCATTAGTGTTTGAAGAGCACCTGCCTAATCTTTCCATAACTCTATGAGGTCTGTAATTATTCATACACTATTTATAGTGCCTGCAATTTAAAAAAGAACCTAATGAGTACCCATACCAACAGTAATTTATGTTGCATAGAAGACACCACAACTGGAGCATTGTAATCTTCATCTAAATAGTTTATTTTTTGTGAAGGAATAAATGAAAATGAATATTAACATTTCATTAGGTACATGTTGAAAAGATGCGTACGCCTGAATATAAAATTTGTTTCTCCTGAAAGTTTTTCCATTGCAGATTGATGTAAGTATCAATTCTAAACTGTATTGCCACAGTGAAACGTATTTGGAGTTACGTAGTGATGATCTGACTGAGTTCTTTCTCTTGTAGACATGAGAAATATATATTCTGCTTCGACTGGCTTTTTATGTTACCCTAATTTAGTAGAGTGTAAACATTTAAACACACGTATAATAGCACATTTTTTGTTTTATTTTTGTTTCACATATATATCCTACTAGTGCTGCAAGAGAGATCACGGGTTGGATTAATGGATCCCTTCTGGCCTTGAAATCCCCTAGAATGTGCTTCAGTTTCACTGTGGGAGGATTGTCCTGGGTTTTCTCGTGGACCTTTTACATCTATTTTTTTTTTTTGTCAGTATAAGCAGCACCATAAAAATGAAGCTTGTTGTTTTTTTTCAGATATTAGTTTGTGATGTTTGAGACTTTTGATCTTATGAAAGAATTGTAGTTTTTATTTTAACTCACCAATGTTTCTCCTCCATTGTGTCCTCCTCCTGGAAATCACTCAGAGTCAAAAGGGCAAAAGGAAAAAGCTTTTTGACATGAAAAACAAACCCAAAGCTTTTGTGTTTGATTTGTCTTATTATCTTATTTCTGAACCCAAATCTCTGTAATATGCATCTTTCCCCTTCAGCTACTGAGTTAGTCTATTCTTTTTTTCTTCCATTTGTTATGTTTGGATTGCCTTGAACAACCAGGAGCAACAATGTGTCTCCATATGAATTCCCCCAATCACTGCACATCTCTGTTCTCCCTCCCTCAACTTTCTGTCTTTGTTTATAAGGGAGGTCTGCTGTCACTCAAGGCTGTCATATGCAGAAAAAGTTGCCTAGCAACAACAGAGGGGGATGCAAAAGAAGCTGCTGTTTACTCCCCACCCCCCACCCCCACCTTATGTACCCATTAAAACCCCTTCTCGTTTACTCTCCTCCTCAGTTGGAAAAATGAGTGGAAGTGATGGATAGAGGAGGCACCACAGCCTTCCCGCTCTTTGATAAATTTAGACAACAGATTCAGAACAAACTGAGAGGAGGGGAGATGTTCAGAGATGCGGTGTCTGCCTGTTGTCTCCCAGCTGTTATTCCTGTCTTCCTCTCTGCAGGAGGGAAAGGCTGTTTTCCTTAATGTCCATGTTCCACTCAGCATAACTTGTATTACCAAAGCATGCTGTTATCAGCAGGACTAAAAATATCGAATGGCAAATGTATCACAGGCCTGCCTATTGTCACACCCTCCAGAATAAGGACATCCTGAGCTGATACTGGTGCCCCACGTCCTTTTTGTGTTATTACATGTTCTGCTGGTGGAAGCAATCAGGTGCTATGCTTTTGTTGCTAATCACATTATGCTATTTTAAGTGGTTGCAGTAATCATGTTGTAAGGTTCAGTAGGTTCCAAAGTACAAGACTGGGTTTACCTGCCTTTTCACAGTGAGTTAGAATCCTCTGACTTTTCGAAGAAGAGACAGACTTCATGATACAAAGGCAGGAATTGCAGTTTTGTGGCTGTTTTCCAGATTTTAAATTTCTTTTTAGTCCTGACCAGCAAATACAGATTTTAGCTGTTCTGAATTCAACTTTTTATTTCCTCGGTTTCCAGCAGGAAAAAAAAATGCTTCCAAATTTTATACCAATGACAATCTGATACAGTTTCCCTGCCAGTAGTAATATTTATTTGGATAAAAATTCAAAACTTGAGTTTGAAATATGTTTTTCTTGCAAATATGTAATGCTTTGCATGTGGATCCGTTTGTGTAATGACTACCTTCGGTATGTAAATTACCCAGTAGAACTGGTCCCCATGTGCAAACAAGCTCCTCTCCACAGGCCTTCACTGCACATATGTGTAGGCTGATGAATAGTCCGTCTGTTTGCAGGGATGCAGCAACAAGAACTCTTAAGTGTTACCTCCTGGGGCTTACCACTCTTCAAATAAAACCCTTTCCTTCTCTGCAACTCAAATCAAAGCCGAGAACCTGCCTGCCGAGGCTGGATCAAAGCCGACTGTGCCGCAAAGAGCTGTGCTTGCTGCTATTCATTCAGCTTGATTAAAGTCTGTCATTTCCTGCTATTAACACCTTCCTGCCTCCGACCTGAAACAGGCAGAGCAAAGCAGTCATCAGGAAGTGGCTAGAATGACACTGTTTTTATGCTTTTCTAATTAAGCTGCCTGAAACTGAATTATGATGAGAGGAAATATATAATCAAATCATTAAGTTACTCACAGAACAGATCTTAATTTACCCTTTAAGACGAACTGACTGGTAACTTGTGCAAAACATCCATGCAGCTTTTTATTTATTTAGGTTTTTTTTTAATTAAGCTGTAACTTGCCCAAACAAGCCAACTGTCAAACTGGTAATGGACATGTGCTAAAAGATGTCTGCTTCACTGTCTTTGTTGCATGCTTAGGAGACATTTTTGATTACACAGTAAACTTGAATATGTTGCAACCAGAGATTTATGGACAATGTCTGATCTTCAGTTTCTAAATGTCATAACTAGAAGACACTGATTTTAGCACTATAATTATCAACATTCAAAACATTTTTGTACTTTGGTTTATGTTTGAAGCAAAGGTGAATACTCTTAGAAGACCTGCTGTAGGATGTATTAATATTATTTTTACTTATATAAGCAAAGTCAAACTGATTACAGATTTGATATTTTAAACTCTTCAGATTTGCATATGATCAATTAGCACCGTTGTATTGTGAATTAAAACTGTAAACCCTGATTCTCTTCTCTGAATAACAAAACTTGTTTTTTTTGAATAACTCAAACCCTAAGAAAGCACAACAACATTTCAGTGTGAAAGTTAAAAAACACCAAACTTTGCTCAAATGCATTTAAGAGACACAGTCATTTAAAAAAAATAACGAAATTGGCTTGATCATAACAAACTAAAGTAACCTACAAGTGTTAGTCCTAATAGTGTGTAAACTAGTATTTAGTTCTTTTTGAACCTAAACAGAAGTTTTGCACCTGGTTCGTTGACCAGACATAAACAGACCTGTGGGTCACCTTTCTACATTATAGGGGAACTATCAAGCACAGCTACTTAATAGAACCCTTCGATATTATATTACATCTTTTGAATCAACTGCTTTCATGCAACTGAAGAAATATTTTCTATTTAAA
The DNA here is from genome assembly GCA_034780135.1 of Jordanella pulchra. NCBI lineage: Eukaryota > Metazoa > Chordata > Actinopteri > Cyprinodontiformes > Cyprinodontidae > Jordanella > Jordanella pulchra. The sequence goes on from JAUZNJ010066111.1 coordinate 5,694, forward strand.
TAGTTTCTTTCACTTTTTGTTGCATTGTTTTTAACCATCTGGACAAGACTTTTCATACCAAAGAGTATTGTGAAAAGCACAACTTGTTAGCACATTAATAAGAATTGTGTGTTGATCTGAAAAGAAAATGTTATAGTTTCTGACAGGGCACTGGATAGTTAGCCAGACCAAGCAGAAACAAGCTGGACACCTACAAATTTCTCATCACATCACTGGTTATAATGCACTGGCTTCTTTCCAGTGGTTCTTTTATCAGCCTTGTGTTTAGGCAAGACCCCTAATCTGCATTTTGAGACAAAGCTCTGTTCTGTCATTTGATTATTTGACTTGGGCTATCAGTGCCGTGGCTTGAGTCTGACTCACTTGATGGATTGCTGGTAGTAATTATGTTAATCTTGGCACCAAAAAGGTCATCCTTTCAGAGCTGCAGCGCTAATTGTATTCTATAGATGCTGTCATCTTGAAGCATTGGAATTTAGAAACTAAGGAGCAGATTTATTTGATTTGGTTTTATTTTTGCACTTTCAATTTAATACATATATTGTACATATACATATATAATTATATTTTTAACCCTCTATTTGAGGATTAGAGTGTGTTATTAGTGGTTGGCGAGGAGGATTCTATGATTTATTTATCATTAAGGAGCATAGAGGAATAAAATAAACTGGGATGTGATTTAGATGCATACACATGTTTTAATTTGTTATCTACATGATTGTAAAATAATGTGTAGCATTTAACAATTAGTGATTTGTTACTGCCTTATTGGAGTTTCTAAAAAAATAAAAAAAACACCCTAGGATTTAGAAATGACATTAACAGGATTCTGGATAAGTAGACAAGCCTTACAAAGACCAATTATTACTGGGCTTTAAAATCAAAGTTAATCTGCCTTCCATGACACTCATACAGGAAGTTCTGATGAAGAGCAGGAGTTATTTGGTTTGATAAGGACAGTGCTCTTCATAGCTAGTAATGGATGTCTATATGAAATTTTAACATTGTATGATCATTCATCTACATTAAGAATTAGAGCACTTAAATCCAATGTAATAAACCCATGGAGTATTTTTTAATTTATATAGAAGAGGAGAAAGACATAATGGTAGGGTGATGGTTGACATGAGTGTCAAGCTAGAGAAAGGAATTCATTGACTCGGACTTCCATCAGTCACTTTAACTATTTTTCAGAAAATTAATTACAGTTGAGCTTCATCTGAGTTTCATATTTGTGAGTTTATTTTATTTTTTAAACTTAGTATGCATAGATTAAACCATTTGTTGTATTTTCTTGTTTCTTGGTCCATCGCTTGTTAAATCCTCTATACCATGTGGGGACTTGTGCTGAAATTACAAGTATGTTGTGCATAACATTGCAAATATGAATGGGGGGATTATTATTTTATTGCTCTAGGCTTCCGGGTCTTTCTCAGTGTGTTTAAGGTGGCCATGATTGCTGTCTCTGTTTTATTATCTAAGAACAAGCCTGTTGCTTACAGGAAATACAGTCTATTCGTAGATTTCTCTGCCTTCTAGAGCTTATGTTGCTGCCATTGCAAATAACTTGTGCGTCATGAGCTTGACCAAGGTGATCTTTTTCTGGAAACAATGCCAATCACCCCCCCCCCCCCCCCCTTCATTTTTTTCCTTGTCCTTCCTGTCACAGCCTTCAAGCTTTGAATGTCATGGTCTAAACCCCCCTACCAAACACCAATACTCAGCATTCCCTCCTTCCCCTCCAGCACAGCACACCTACTTTCCCTTACAAATGCAAATGATGCAGGCTTATTCAGCTGTTGGTGGTGGTTTTGTCACGGGGGAGGGGAGGTGTGCATTAAAGGGCAGCTGTATGCATTTCACTAAACTTACTCCCTGATCATCCTCAGACCTATATTCTGCATTCTCCTTAGTATTGTTCATCTTCTTGTGAAGAAAGCTGGAAGAGTAGATTTCTGCTATGCAGAAAATCTTGTTCTCTCCTTTGTGTCTATTGGAGGCTCATGCTCAACAAGTGGCTGATTGATTTAATGCACTTGAACAGCATATGTGCAGTAGCTTCATTTACCATGCCGTCTCACAGGACATTTTACCCTCTGCTTTGAGATTTTATGGATTTAATGGAATGGAGAGTCTCTTGATGAGGTAAGCATCTTTATATTGCATACTGTTTTTTGCATATCAAATTGCTTTTACTTTCATCCTTATATAAATAAGGTTTATAAAAAGAGACAGAAGTCTTGTTTTGGTCATATTTTAGTAATGTCTTCACTGGATAATGCATTTAATGAGGAATTTATAAGCATTTCTTTGCTAAAGAAAATGTTTGTAAGGTAAATAAACCAGTGATTCAGCTTTGTCTCTTTCCATCCTCCCTGAAGTTATCATATCTTTGCACCCGCTGGTTGAATAAAGCTTCTTCTGTGTCAGCTGCAGAGCTAACAGCTGCTGCCCAGAAGTCTGAATTATCTGGTCGATGCCAGATTTCTGTCAGTAACATCACACTGAAAGTTGAAAACAAACTTTAAGGGGAAAATGAGAAGTGCCTGATGGAGTGTACAGGCTTAGGGATGGTCCGGTGACACTAAGGCATGCTGAGGTCAGGAAGTAGTAATGCTGCTCCCCAGATGGTGTTTGTGTAAATGTGTTTGCATCAATGTGTTTATTCTCAACTTTTAATAGCGTCACTCAGTTTCTTACTGATGATGTGGCAGCATGCACTCTGACTGACCTCAGCTGACGTGTAGAAGCACCAAGCTCCCCTCAGTGTTCGATCTCAACACCTAACAAGTCTCTTAGCAGCTTCCCCTTTGCGGGATGAGAGCGCTCTTCTCACCACTTTTCTCTCCCATTTCCCTCAGAAAGCGTGATCTGCCAGCAGGCAGAGTTTAGTGTGGAGGTAGCTGGGAAAGCAGCAGGATGTTGTGGGAAGTGACCAAGGGATGTGTGCTGATGGAAATAGGTGCTGTTTTATCCTGGAGCCCTGCTGAGCCACATCAACCCTGCACGTCCTGATCTGCTCCACCATCGCAGGGAGGTCCACAGTGACTGGGCCCATTTCAGGGAGGGACAGATGGTCCCTTTTGGAGAAGGGCCATTGCACAGCACTCTGTTTGTGGGACTCTGTTGGAGCAGGCAGAGGCAAACCAGTCTCCTTCTGTTGGGAACATTCAGGAGCTTTAATCTGTGAGACCTATATCAGCTCAGAGAGAGACCTTTACAACTTGTCTTGCTATTTGTTATATAACCTCATTGCTGCCCAATAACAACTTGGATGGAGTTCACTCAGTATAATCTGGGAGGTCTTTCTTTATTGCCTGGTAAATAGCAACTCCTGAATGTTCAATTTGCTTCAATTTTCAATTCAGTTTATTTAAATATCACCAATTTACAAATGTATAGTATAGCTGTAGTTAAAAACAACACTTTTTAGAGTATTGAAAGACCAAATTTATCATCACCTTACCATTTGAGAATGAAGTGGATCATTTGCCATGTTTTTTTGTGGCTTTTGTTAAAAAAATCAAATAAAGAATATGATGAATAAAATCTGTAAATATTATGACTTTCTTAGACTGTACTGATTACAGAAACGAGTCCCTGCCATTTTAGTTTACTAGAAACTTGTATCATGGATAAGGAAAGTACTATTAACATAGTACTCATTTTATCATTCCATTCAGTTTTCATTGTGTTGTATCGGATTGAGCACTCGTTGGGAATATTCAAGCCCCAGACTGGATTTTCACATCATTTTGCTCTCCTAATTAGTTGCTTGTACCTCGTTATCATTACAGATCTTGTTCTTTGTCAACATATAAAATTCAAGATGATCACCCAGTAACATCTAAAGGACAATGGTAGTGTGCTGCCTGGCAGGCGCTGGGCAGACAGCCAGTTGGCAGGACAACCAGGAAGGAGATTTCTAGTTTCAGTTGAACTCAGAGGAGCTGGGTTTATGCTCACAGCCAGTACTAAAACAACCGCACTGTAAAAAAGGACCTCTAATCTAACTAAACAAGAGTAGTTCTTTGTATTAGAGGCAAGTATTTTGGGATGCAGCCCACCTCACAGGCTGTTTTTGTGATTATTTGATTCGGTTCATCAGTGCATTGCCCAGAGTTCAGTTCCCGCTTGATGGATTGCTGGTAGTAATTATGCTAATTTTCACCCATAAAGGTCACCCTTTAGGAGCCGAATTGCAAATCTTCCTCTAAAGATGGCTCTCATTCTAAACCAATACCTGGCTCTAAGTTTAACTGGAGTCAGTTCAGTTCACTTTTGATTTTGAGCTGCAACTATTGCCACAAAACTTTTAATCAAAGCAATTTCAGACTAGATTCATCTTTAGAGGCAATTAGATATTCGGTTTTAATGGAATGGCAAGAAGCACTCAGAGATTAAGTTATGATTTGTATTTGATAAGAGAACAGCAATTTAAAATAATTGTTTACATGCATCGATGTAAAAAGATTTAAGCATTACACAATACGTTTAAAAAGCCTAAGTTGTGTTTTTTGACAAACAAGCCCAGTTCAAATCTGATAAAATGTTATGTTGGGGGTCTGGCTGAGTCAATAGGTGGACAAGTCTTACAGAAACCATTTATATTTGCGATTAAAATAATGTCTGACTTATCAGGTCTCAGTTACCTGTGGGTTGTCAACTTAACTGTAGCAAGTCGACAAGTCTGATGCAAGTCTAGATTTTATCTGAGATTCTATAGTTTTATTTTTGCAATAATAATGAAGCCATTATTTTAGACTGTTAGGAGCACAGTGTCAGCACACAGGTACTAAAGATTTTATTAAGTAGCAAAGAATTGAACACCTGAAAGCTCTCTGGCAGTCCTCATCTAGTCTGAACCCATTTTCTGGGCACATCTTCCTTGTTTGTTAAGAGCTTCAGATTGGCTGAAATTATTTTTATGAAGTTGTTTTATATATATATATACTGTATATATAATTTTTGTTAAACCGAGAGATGCCATAATGACATTTACGGTTTGAGGGGAGTCACAACAAATTCCTAAACTAATACATATACATGTATCCTACACTCAACAGCTAATGAAATTATCTCTTCTGGATTTTCTGCTAGAGAGTAGAATACGGTGTTCATCCAGGGGATGGAGAAACATATCAGCTCCCAAACCCTCACACTAACACTTTCATGTATGACCATTGGAATGAGGTCCATATCCATATGTTATCTTAGCCTTATGTCAGATAAAACTCATTTGTTGTCTTATTAGTACACAAAACCTAAAGGTAGGATGGCTCTTTTTGGTCTGCAATAATGTTTGACTTAAGAAAATCTCATATCAATGCCCTTTTGCACTGAAGCCTGTAGTGGCTTAGGTGTTGTTTTTGTGATATTGTGTGGTCTTGTGAATGTGTGGTCAGTGAGCTCTTGCAGTAATTTTAGAAGGCCCCCCATCAGTGTTCCTTGTTTTCTCTGTTTGTGGATAAATAGAGGAAACATTTGAGATGTCCAGATGACATTTGTAGCTTGAGGGGAAAGAATTTTGAAACCCATTCCACACTAATTAACAAAGTTTTCTTTTGACCGTGGCATCTTGCTTTTGAAAATCTTTTGACCTATTTTATGTTGTTAAAATACATATAAGAAAATATTTTTTTATACTACAGCTCTGGCATTAATGGTTAAACTCCAAAATATGTTTTATCCGAGTAGCTAAAAGGGGTAGTTAAATGTTTACACAGCACCATAGTTAATACTGATAGATACATTTTTTCCCATTATTGAATTACATTAAGTTATCATTTAAAAACACTTATTAGATTATATTTGTTATATTTGCTTTGCCATTTAAACATTTTAATAGCGACCAAAAAGACCAAGCCCTGTTATGTGAAAGAGTAGAGTTTGGATATCCCTTAAAGGTTTTGAAAAACGTATGAAATTGAAATCTGCTCCTTTTCTGTCTATGGGAACATATGGTAGATATTAAGAGATTTAAATGTAGACAGGAAATAAAAACAATTTATGATTTTTGTTTCATAGTGTTCACTACTTAAAATAAAGTCCATACATTGGATGACCCCTGAGCATTAGACTCAACTGTGTAGCAGATTCCAGATGGAGCCATAAACAGCACAACACGGAGCAAACTCAAAGGAGGAAAAAAGTAAAAAGACCACAGCTACAAATAACCACCAGTCCAAATTGCAAAGTCCACGGCAAAGCAAATAGAACTCTTGTTTAATTTTACGTGCGAGTGCATTGATGTTGACAGATTAGGTGGGGTGAGACGACTGTCGAAGGGTAGTGACCTCGGATTAGTGCTGGAGCAACAGACACATCAGGTAGGTCAGAAAACTTGGGCAGGATCTCTTGCTTTGTTCATGGGTTGTAGAAAGAGTCTGTGAAGGCAGACGTTTGGACAATTTTCATTATTGTTTTATTTATATTTTTTTAAAGTTTCCTTTGAAGTAAAACAGACCGAGAGCTGTCATCAGTGGAAAGAACTAGCATTATCTTCTTTTTGACGGCTGATTTTCCTCATTTAGTCTCTGCACCTGGAGCACTGAAGGCTTTAGTGAATAAAGACATTTCCTACAGTGCACTCTAAGGCCTGGTACCCAGAGAATAATAGATAACTGAGGATATATGCTTACTAGGTGCTGGCTGACCTGCTTTTTATCTCTTCTACTGATTGTTCTGCTGTGGTTGTGTACATGTTCAGTCTGTTTGTGCTGAGTTGTAAACCCAAACTGTTAAGTTTTTTTTTCTCCCTTAGCAAGCGGGTATTCTGAACACAGTTTCCTGTCTTTATCATTAGTTATCTGGAGCTCATTGTATATTTTAAAGATTGTTGCATGTTATTTTGGTTGTGCAATATAAGGTAGATCTTGTTTTGAGATAACGTGATACACTTATTCTAGGCAGGTTTTAGACTTAGGGAAACTTGGTGCACTGCATACATGCTGGCAGATGAGTTATTAAACATTAATAGACCTAGGTGCACAATGTGTTCAAGAATGAAACATTTTTTGTCCTCACAGGCCTTATGAGGTCTATAACAGACAACATAATCCCTGCTTTGGGCTTTTTTTTAACGGTATGCAGACAAAAACACGTTAAGGTTTCTGCAGTGTCTTGTTGTCAGCAATTCCCACTGATCAGCAAATTGTCCTGTGCTTGGATGTGGAGCTAACTTAAACTCGTTGTGTGTTTTGAGGTAAACTCTTTAAGTGTATTTTTTGGGGATCATAATATTTTCATGAAGTGCGTCTTGCAGTCTCAACAATGATACAGATACTTATTTTATTACATCTCTTAAAAGCAAAGAGTTGATTATAATTTTCAGAGTGTTGCAAATCAGATATTCTTTAAATATCTTAGTATAAAATTCACATAGCTTTTCTTTACATATTACAGCAACAATGCCGTTGGAATTGAAGCTGCTGTCACACATTTGCCTTTCTTACAACCGATGATGTTGTTTTTTAAATTTTATTCAAAACTAATTAAGGGAAGAAGCAACTTTTGCAGAAGACCAAATCCTGTTTTGTCTTTAAAGCATAATTTTATTTCACTTTGTGTATTTGGTGCAGAGTTTAGTGTTAAACCCTGCCCTGATGTTACCATCTTATTGTGTGTTTTTTTTCAATATTTAAGGACCAAATGATCATCTAAGATTGAAATGTTAATGTTCTATCAGTGGTCAGACAGTGTTTGCCAAAATAATACAAAAGTAGGGCATGCTATCAATGTAACTTTAAGTTGCAAGCTCCCTACATGCAATGGTGAGTTGTTCTTCATCAGCACAGACAGAGCGTTATTATAGTGTGACATTAGATTAAGAATGTTGAAGCAGAAGCAGTGGTGCATATGTGGAGTATACATTGGTTTTGACAGTGTAGCAATTTTGGACCTTGCCGTAATGCAGCTACGGATTTGTCAATACAAGTGTACAAAGTGTATTATTAGTAAAAAAATATAGTATTTTGTGGTCAGTATTTTGATATTTTGCTTAATCTTTTGTCTTTTCACATCATATCTCACTTCTCATCTGATCAAAAGTATAACTGGCATGCTGAGGGTAAATAAACTGAAATATATTTGCTAGCCTGATTTTCATATTCAAGCAGTCCTTTGCATTTAGGATAGGGTACACACATTGATATTGCCATGAAAAATCTGATACATCAAATTATTGCTCTATATGACCGTTCGTTTAGTTTGTCTTAATATAAATCCAAAATATGTAATAGGAGCTCAGTCAAGGTTGAAAAGGAATAAACCACATGACAGCAGTTTTTTTGGGGGGATAACTCAAAATTCACCTCTCCCCTCTATCAACCTGTTTGGCTTATAAAAGCATTATGGAATCTTTTACTTTGCTTTTTGTTAAGTAGTTCCTTGAACAGTCATAAAGTATGCTTATTTTCCCTTTCTTTTCCTATAAAATAAATTGTACCTTTTATTTTCTTGTAGCATCCCTCATTTGATTTGAAATTTTGCTTTATAGATTTTTTTTGTTTTTATAAAAAAAAAAAGACAGGTTTTGCTCTCCTGCATGGGTGGACTGACCTCATGTGTCACCGCCACTTCCTAAAGACATGTTTAATTTATTGTAAAGAACTCTAAACAACGCCAGTAAAGGATCGCCAGTAAAGGAGGATATCTTTTTTTGTTGACAGTTGGGAGAACTGTTTGTTAAATTGTGACACCGGTACCTGAGAGACATTTTCCTACATCATAACTAATGCTTGATGTTGAATTGCTCACTGGAGAAGTATTTCCCTGAATTCTGGTTCATGCAGTCCTGCTTGACCTAAATAAACAGTTACAATTGTTTCAGATATTTTCACAGGGGTAAAGTGCATTATGCTTGTTTCCACATATCCAACCTGATAAGGCAGCAAATGAGTGCACCTCGTTTTATTAGTTTCCTTACCTCCAACTGAGGGTATAACCCTGCTTTCACACTGGTCATTAAAATCTCAGCGTTACTCCCTGCAGGCAATGCTGGGTGTTCCTCTTGAAGCTCTAAGCCCACTAAGAAAAGGAGGAACTGGATAACTAGGTTCTTACCGCCTCAATTGCACAGAGGCATCGCTGTGCACACGAAGACCATTTTTGGGTGTGATTGTTCTGTGGAGGGGTGCTGGTTGTCCTCAATGTAAAAGCTTTGGGATCAATGCTAATTGGGAGACCCTTCCCCGTTGTGATGCTGAATTGTCGGAGCAACGGATAAAAGAGTGTGAAACTGAATGGTGTGTTTGATTTAAACTTTCATAGCATTAGTGAGTGTGAGCAGTGGCGCAGATACCCCTTGCTAAATCTTAACACTCCTTCAAAAGGGTTCTTTCTGGCTATGGAAACACTTGGGGACAAGGCATGCCTGGTTTCCCAGGCCCTGGTAATGAACTCTTAAGGCTAACATTGCCCAATTAATTGCATCTGCTGTTAAACTCAAGAAAATGCTTTGAGCACAATTTGGCAAAACTCCTACCTAATTCCTCTCTTTTTGCTCCACCACTTCTACTCTCCTCTTAACCTTGCATTCTACTTAGCAGTAACCCATTTAGGTTGAAAAATTGCTCCAATGAAGCAGAAACACAACAGTTTTTTCAAAAACTGTTGTGAAACTAGAAAACGCCTGTGTCTACTTATAGACATGACCCTCTGTCTTTCTCTTTCTGCAAATGTGATGAATTTAATACATTTTCTGGCCAAAACCATTATAAACACACCTCCAGTTTCCACTGCAACTTAGAAAACCACTGCTATTTTATGGACGATTAAAAGCAGAGCTCTAATGCTGTTTTAAATCATGTCCATAGATGGTGAAACACTGGTGTTGTTTGCAGACTTGATCATGTTTAAATTTGGAATGTCAAAGCAATTGATTCATTGTTTTTATTTTAAGTTTATTGGGGAATCAAAAAAACACACAGCAAGATTGTGAAAAGTGTGCCTTCAGGTTTGTTTGCTTTCCACATGGACTCTTTCTTCCTCTCTGTTAATGATAAACACAGTTTGACACCACCGCAGCTTTTCCACAGAAGACACCAGTGGGCAGGTAACTTGAGCGGAGATGAACCAGCTAATGTGAGCCCTCGGAAGAAGTTGTAAATTTGTTCCATCCAGCAAGGCTGACTGACTCACCTTATAATGTTGAGCATGAGGTGGAAATCTTCTGTAATAATCTTGGCCTGTGTCTTAAACTATACCCTGAGTTGGTTGCAACTGAGGGTATAGCCTGAGTTGGTGACAAGTAGTCAAGACTTAACTTCATCTCACAAAGTTGAATTATCTTAAAAATGACTCAATTACACAAGACTTCATTAAATGTAATTGGTTTTAATCACAAGTTTGTTTTCAACTCAGGGCTCAGGCCAAAGAAACACATTGATGTTATCTGCAAGTGACATGATGCAGTGAAACATAATAAACATTAGAGGGATGCAGTTTAAGTGGATTTGCAGTAGATATTTCTCCTTCTATTTATTAATATATATGTTAAGAATTCCATTACAGAAAAGCATCCAAAACAAATTTCACTTCGATGCATTTTCTTTTGTTAAGGCAAACATGTGATTGAAGGTTTAGGTGGTACCTCAACCATATCAATTGAAATGATCTTGTAATCCCTTTCCATTAGATTATAAATTCCTACCTATGTCTGAAATCGTAATTATCAGTTTTTGAGTCTGAAGTTACTGAAATTTCATTAGAATACTCTTTAAAATGGCAAATAGTTCTAGTTACTGGAATGTATTTATTAGATTTATTATAACTTGTTCCATTAATTGCTGTAGTTGCGTCCAAAGGTTGACATTGGTTAGCCAGAACCCAACAGCTTTGTGTTGTGTTAGCAGTGCGCGGCTTGCAAATTTTGTTATCCGTCATGCATTATATATTTTCTATTGACAAGCAGAGTGAGAGATGTTAAACATTGCTGCATTTCCCAGTCTATCCAGGAGGGCTGTAACAAGGAGCTGAAGATCTTCATATTTTATGGCATTTACAGCAACAAACACAGTTCATGAAGCAGGAAAACAACTTTTTTGTAGGTTTTGTCCATATTATTATTAGAAAGTATGTCGTCAGCTGAACCATGATTGCCTTGCATCAAAGTGAAGAGTACAGATTTTAGCCTCAGTGTTAAACCTTTTGTGAACTGCTTTAGTAAATGTATTTTTAAAAGAAGGATGACAGCCTATTAAACATGTTAACTCTATCTAATGATTCACATAACATTATAAACCTGAGATTTATTTGTCCCACTCCCAGTGTGTCAAAATATTGATTGTTTTTCAGGAAAAAAAATTCTCATTAATTGCCATTAAAATGTGACTTTTAATTGTGTAATTGCCTGGGATGACTACTTAAAGAACTTTGTTTTAAATGGGATTCATATATAAGCAGTATGATCAGTCTCTCTTAAAATGTGTTTATTTGAGTGGTCTCGATATGGACATATGAGTGTACTGAAAAGACATATCAGAGAGAAAAACTCCAGATCAGGACATCATTAGCTCAAGCATCTTTGCAAATCAGTCTTTCTCATTGACCTATATGGCTGATATTATAGTTTCTGTCCTGTTCAGTGTAGGTCTGCTTTAGCGACAGAAGGGCATTAATCTTAGGGTGGTGGACAGAATGTGCCCACTTTTCTGACAGTGTATTAATATCTATGGAGCCTTTAATCAGGCCACAATGTCAGGGGATTATTCTAAGACCTGGCTGAACTACAGGGCGACTCATTTGGATGAACCAAGATGAAAGACAGACTTTCCAACATCAGAGATGGAAAACGAATTCATTACTGTAATTAGGCCTCCATGTCTCTCCCTATCTCCATTCATTCCCCTTGTACACCAGGCCATGTGTTTAAAACAGGCCCAATAGCGGTGCATCACTCCAGTTAGCAGAGGGTTGTTAGAAAAGCAGACCCCCACTCTCTAACTCTGGCCTCTCTGGTGCAGACAGCCACAAAAGGAAGGACAGAAAACAGCCCCTGCCTTCAGGTCACACACAAGCAGAAATTCTGGTGACCAAGTAGCTTGTTTCACTCTCCTTAGGTCCTGGGAACTGCGGGCTGGATGCAGAGTGAGATGGGTTATAACTACATACATCAATCACTTTGGTGGGGGGGAAGTAACTAATAGAGGAAAGGCAAAAGAAACACAGACCACCATGTGCTCCGGCTTATCCTGTCCTGTCTTTCCCTTGAAATAAGGGCCAGTTTTGCCCTACTTTGACCCCATTTAGCAACAGAAGTGCAAACATGTTGGACTGTGTGTACATAAATACTCTGGTCTTCTGTTTTTCTTAAAACAAGAGTTCACTCTGGAAGATGTAGGGAAAACATCTTTACTGACAATGGCACAATTTTTGTGCTGAGGATTTGACAGCAACATGCTGCTTATTCAAGGTATCTTCAGGTATTAGTCTTTGATTGTCCCTCAGTTTGTTAAAGTATCTTTTTCACTTGCTCTTCGTCTGGCAGCGGCTAAAGGTCAGACACCTTGCAATCAGATTGCATTATGTCAGTGTCTTTGTTCTTCTCATTTTCAGCCAGCAGTAAAAAAAATGTCTCTGTTGGAGTGTCAACACTCATCCCGCTTCATGCACAGATGCCACATTTTGCTGTTACCTGACCTAATTGTGAGTGTGAAGAGACAGCATTCGGTCAACATTTGACATTTAGGGTTTGGTGAGCAGACTGCTGCTGTAGTCACTTCTGCTCCTTGTCACAACTGGGAACAAAAAGCGGGGTATGACTTTGGTAAACCACTTAGTTAAAAAAAACAAACAAGAAAAACAGAAACAACAACAAAAATAAACTGTGTTTTTGTTGAATTTTTGTAAGTATTCCAGAACCAAGTAATAATATTTATTCCCCTTAACCTTTTCCAAATTTTCTGGTATTACAACTACAAAAAAGGTATTTATGGGAATTCATGCGACAGGCTAAAACATATTAACTCAAAAAAAGGTTTTACATTTGTGATTTAGCTCCCTTTACTCTAAAACTGAAAAACAAAATCCAGCACCAATAATTGCTTTAAGAAGCCACTTGTTTGGGAAACAGTTACATGTGGGTATAGTTGTCTCCATATAAATATCTCAAAAAAAAAAAAATACAGAACATTATTGAAAAAACAACATCATGCAGCTAAAGAAACAAATTGTGATCTCAGATTTAGAGTTCTGGAAATGAGGAGATTCGTCGAAGAAGCAGCGATGAACTCATGAAAACTCAGGAGGAGCTGCAGGAATTACCTGCAGGTGACGAAAGAAAATGGATTCACATGACAACAATAAGTCATGAACTCTGCAAATCACTACCTAATCATTTATATTACTGTGTGTAAAAAGAGGTTCTTTAGTAATAATAAACCAATGGCTAACTTTTTTTTGCCTGTATACAAAATGCAATGTGTGTTGGAAAGTGACATAGCAGTTTTAACATGTTGGTGAAAGCATTATCCTGTGGGTATGGGTTTTTCTATTCCGTCACAAACATGTCCTGTTATGTGTCAGAATTGAAATACAATGAAATCCCTTAAAGTTTGAAGTTGTATAGTAGAAAAGAAAACATTTCCAGAGGGTAGGAATACATTTGCAAGGCTTTGTAAAAGAAATTCTTGTGTATGCATATATTAAGACTTTGGGTCTTCTTTATCACTGTTCTCCTTTCCTTTTCATCCATTTCATATACATGTAAACCAGGAGTTTAAATGTAAAATCATGATTTTAAGCTTCTTTGAGCAGATTGTTTCTGTTTCATGGCTCATTGATATTTAAGACTTTAAATCCATGTCTGGCCCTTTTGAATAAACATTTATTATCTGTAGTGATACTGCTACTTTTACAATGCTCATTATTTTGCACTGGATCACACTTTCCATTATTTATAATTTGGCATACCACTACATAATGCATTCATATTGCACACGATTGCAGCTTGCTTCCCCCTATAACCCATAAATGAAACCCAGCATTATATTGCTGGTTATTAAAATTAAGTTCATAAAGAATGTTTATCCTAAAGAAGAAGAAATATTATTTATGATTTTTCACTTCATGTAGTTACATGAGAATTTACTATAACCAGTATTTCCCTGATACATTTGGGTTATGCATACATTAACCTGTATTTCATCCATGCAGGCGGCAGTGAGTGCTTTATTATTAAAATACTCCTCCCGTGTGGATGTTGCTGTCTGGCTTGCAGCTAATCTTGTTGTGGCCCATTTTTTTTCTTCCCAAAATAGGCAACGCTCATTCTTGACAGTAAACAATGCAGACACATGTAAACAATTATCTGAGATCTGAAGGTTTCACACTAAAAGACCTTGTGGATAAAAGATGAGGTAAAGACTGTGGCACAAAGCCAACATATCAACTACTGTAGCAGGAAGAGGGTAACATTAACAGAGCTTTTTATCTTTGCTGAACAAATGATGATTGTTTGGAGCCATTCTTTTTGTAATGCAGAAGGATGACTGGATGATTTGGAGAGATTCGTCTTAATGCAGTGCATACCATGAACCCCAAAGAACAAGAAAAAAAATCCCATTTAGGTCAATGCTAAAGACTTATTACCAAAATCTGTTTCATAGCGTGTTGTGATCTTCAAAGCAAAAACCAGTGTTTGAGGAGTGGTGAAGAGAGGGATCCAAAGTCAAAGCTCACTCAAGTAACTTTAATAAATCAAAAGCATGAACATCTGATTAATCAGGAGAAACTGTTTTCTGTCAGAGGTTTTGGGTCTCAAATTATTTTCTAAGGCTTTGACATTAGATGCTGTGTTATTTAGCCATTAGTTGTTTGTTGACTTTGAATGTCTCTGTGACAGATTTCGTTTAGTTTCGGTTTTATTACAAGTTGTTGAATGTTTGATGTTTTAGTTGTCTAGTAAAATAGGACACTGTGGATTGAACTTCTTTTTTTATTTTTTTATTTTTTTTCTATTGATGCATATCTCTCTTTAAATATTTAAATGTTTCAATGAACTACACTGTAAGTTTTCCACACAAAAACGTGTTACTTTAGTTAAAATAGTTGCACAGAAAACATCTAAATGAATGTGGCTAATCTGTTACTTAACATTTAAAAGTAGGTAAATTGGGACCTTGATTGCAGTAACTGCTGTATAGTCTGCTTTTTTGGCACAACTCTGACTATGCTTTATATTTCCCACAGGATAAATGCAATATAAAAAAATTTCGGATATGGTCATTACATATCTCTATATGTTATGAATGGTAATTGAATCCATCTATGTTTTGAAGGAAGAACAAATGTTTGATGTCTGCCTGGAAATACCCAATTAGAAACAAAAGCAGTTTTTTTTTTAAGGGCAATCAGTTCCTATTTCTATTCACTCACATGTCCATGTTAATAAGTAAAACTGCTGATATTACCTTTTTGTCTGCCTATTTCCTCTGTTTCTGATCATATCTGACCACACAGTGTTCAGCAAATATTGTCATCTGATGTTACATTTGCTGTGTGGATTATAAGAAAACGTAACCAGTTGCTGCATTTTGTCTCTGGCTTTGACTTTTCTTTCAGTTTCAAAATCTGCCCTAGAATGTTTGCGTTTTGAAACCTTAATTAACCCTGCTGTAGAACAGTGACACTCTACCAACCTATTTCTTCTTTATTATCTGTCGGGTCTGTAATGGTGCAGGTGGTAGGAAAATGGATATTTGCATGCACACATTTGAGTTAACAATCTCCTGTTGTTATCGTAATTTGCCTATCAGCCATCTGCTCAGAACTGCCTGCATGCACCAACAAAAATGTATATCTATCCAGTTATAAACCTGTAATGGCACCCTCTCCTCCCATTATACCAATGAACAGTGTTAGGTGACACTAACTACATCGTTCATAAATCAATACAGTCACAATTGTACTCCTTTATAAGAATTTGCAAATGTTTAAAACAGATATTCTAACTTTTTATTTAGCTTAAATGACAATGCTTTATTTGTGACTAAGAAGATAGGTTTTCATGTTTTTAATTAAGTAAACACACTGTGTCCTAATTTTGTTCATTGTTTTCATGTTTTCCAGCAGATCTCTTCCAACTATCTCTTTGCATCGGTGACAGCTGTGAGAAGACACTCTGGTCTTCTTGTGTCCTTGTCATCCTGATGTCTCGATAGTGATGCCACCTGCCCAGAGTGAGTTATGACGACGGTACTCTCTTTGACTCAGGAAAGGAGACAACCCCTCCAGCTACATGGCATGATGAAGACACTTCCTGAAAGTCTGCTCTTCAAAGAATCTGCAAACAGGATATGAGTATTTTGAGTCCTGGGACAGATAACGAATCAGTCCTTGTGGGAATTGTGGGAGGTCCTGTAGAATACTCCAAAACCATGCAGTCAGAGGAGTTATTCAGCAGGAAACTCAAAGCCTTAAATGGAAGCATGGGACCACCAGCCTCCAGTATACAGGTGAAACCTGATAGTGCAGGAAAAACAAACGGTACTCCTGCCATGCCTAAAATGGGTGTCAGAGCAAGGGTGACAGAATGGCCTCCTCGGAAAGATTGCTGGGATGTACGGCCTTCACCCAACTACCAGAGTGTTATTCCAGTTTTCCAAAATGGACAGGAAGATCATACTGTGGATTTACTAGAGCAAGGCGAGACAGTATGCATGGAGATGGACTACACTGACAGATACACGCTCAATGACCTTCTCAGCCACTCTCCGTTAAAGGGTCTCCACCCTATCCGTCAGCGGAGCAACAGTGATGTCACAATTAGTGACATTGACTCTGAGGATATAATGGACCAGAATGCTGTAAATCCAAACACAGGAGCCTCTTTGCACCGTGAATATGGAAGCACATCCTCCATTGACCGTCAGGGTCTTGGTGGGGATGGCTTCTTTACCATGCTCAGGGGCTACAGAGTTGACAACCTGGACCATCGGAGCATACCTCCTTTGGGATTCCCAGAATTATTACGCTGTGATGCTTCCTTGTCCCCAAGCTTACAGACAGCCGCACAGATTGCCAGGGGAGAGATAGTCCACATTCCAGGCTATGATTACATAGACAGTTCTTTCCTCTACAGTCGGGAAAGAGAAAAGTCCTTCATGAGGCGTCTTAAATCAGAATCAACAGAAACATCTCTGTTTAGACGATTGAGGACCATTAAGAGTGAAAGCGATGCTTTGAGACTCTCTATAGAGGATGACCGGCGACCCCTGAGCTTTCAGAAATGCTTTGCCCATTATGATGTCCAGAGTGTGCTTTTTAACATCAGCGAAGCCGTGGCAAGCCGAGCAAATCTGAGCCAGAGGAAAAACACCACCACTGGAGCTTCAGCTGCTTCAGTTGGAGTAGGGGCTGCGGCCTGTGGAGTTTTGGGAGGTGGCACTATTGCTGGGGCTGGGGATGGCGGAGCAGCAGGGTGTAGTAGTGGAAATCAACCCATGTTCGAGTCTCCACTTGGGAGCAGAGAGGATCTAAACCCCAAGGAGAACTTGGACATCGATGAGGGAGACGGAAAGAGCAACAACTTGGTGCTGAGCTGTCCGCACTTTCGCAACGAGATTGGCGGAGAGGGCGAGAGGAAGATTTCCCTCTCCAGAGCCAATAGTGCCAACTACAGTGGCATGTCGGAGAGCTGCTCATTTGAGTCATCTCTTAGCTCCCACTGTACCAATGCAGGTGTCTCTGTACTGGAGGTGCCCCGAGAAAACCAGCCAATCCACAGGGAGAAAGTCAAACGCTACATTATTGAGCACATTGATCTTGGAGCATACTACTACCACAAGTTCTTCTATGGAAGAGGTAAGAGTTACTACTCATTAATGAATTTGACATGGACGATTCAGAGAGACTTTGAGTGATTGTGATGATGACTGTTTGAAGACTTTGAGCAAATGTACTCCCTTATATTGTACGAGTGAAGGAAAAACTGCCTGTGCCTGTGGGGTCAGACATCTTCCTGTATGACCACATGAAATAACATCCAGAACAATAGCTGTCTTGTGCTTGGTGCAAAAGTGCATTTTTAACTGAGGGACATCCAGATCTTCCCTGAGATTTCAGCCCACTCTGTTCAAAGAAATAATGGTTAGTTATTTGAGAAGACTGAGCTGAACATTAGGTTGTGTTGCAGCTGTTTCCCATAGGGACCACTGGGGTGTAAGAACTTCTTATATTAAGCCTTGGGGTCAGTAGAAGTATGCTTAGGTCCTGGTTCTTCTCATTAAAACACCTAGTTGGATGACACTGAAAACACCCTGTGACTTAGACCCATCACTACATTATACATCTGTTTTTCCCATCTCTTGTACTTTCTGCTAGGAGCTGATTGAATTACCCTTTTTCAAGTCCATCAAATAACATCTGCTTCACTTTTTACACTCTTATGTCTGGGCTTCTTCATAAAGATGCTGACTGCATGTACCTTTAATCTAAAGTTTCTATGGGACAATGTTGTTTTCCTCATCGCTTGTCCAATTACAGGTGGAGATCAACCAAAAGTTTTATTATGACTTGCAAAATATTCATAGCATTGGAGCTACTCACACTTTGTCATATTACAGCCACTAGCTACACTGTATTTTATTGGGATTTATGTTTTAGACCAACACTCCACAACTGGCCCATCTGATAGAATTGTAAATCGAACGCCCTTATTTGGGAAAAGGCTTTCTTAAGTTTCATTTACGCTACAGTTTAATCAACCGATACAGTTCAAACATATAAAAGAAAGTTCTCTTGTCAAATGAATCAATAAGTAAAGTTTTCTTACCAGAATAAAAACACGTGGAAAAGATATTAGGCATATGCATTACCTGCTGATTCCCTGTCAATCCACTCATGCCTAAAACAAACTTGAGAATTTGGTCGACAAAGGTCATAGACATATTGCCAGTGTTTGGTCAAAACATAAGTGTGGATATTTCTAACTTTTGTAAAATTCCAGACATGAAACAAGGGAATTCTTGTAACCTCTTTGATATGGGATTTAAATGACAGGCCCTGATCCAAAATAACACCAATATTTACTTTATCTGAGATGAACTTAATCCTAACTGACTTCAGGTCAATGAATTTAAACAATTGCTCTTTATCTACTCTGACTGAGTTTTCACTACTTTAAAAACAAAAAGTGGGAAAAATGTTGGTCTCTACAGGTGCAAAGCTGTATATCCTCTCCCTTCTTTTTACAACTATATATTACTGTGTCAATATATCCCATAAAATAACTATAAAGTAATTTTTGTGTTTGCAACCTAACAAAAATGACAAAAGTTTATGAATACTAATGACAGGTGCTGGTAATATTACATTGCATCTTTTCAGAACAAGCCTTTTACAGAGTATGTGAATTTAGCCCTTGCCCTTTCTTTGCGAGGTGTTTTATTGGATAGACAAGCTTGTCATCACCTGTACTTCACAACAAATGCACACTCACATATAAACTTGACCATGTGTCAATGTTTCATGGCAAGCTTTTATCAACCTAGGCTGAACATTGACCTTATTTAGTGTCTTCAGATTTTTTTCCCTAGCAACTGTGATATTTCCCTCTGACTTTTCCTAATAAACAATATATGGTTTCAGATCTGAGAGTTAACCTCTGCTGCATGCAGCCAGAGTCACACAAAGCATGTGGGTAGTTGCTGATATTTTCTGTAAAGGGGATGTAAGCATAGGATAGAATTTTAAAAGTAGGATTAGAATAAGGTTTTTATTTAAGCGATCTTTGGACCTTTTTGGGTCAGCAGGATAGGAAATAACAGCAAAATAAATCCCGATTGACATGATTGTCATATAATCCATTTTTCAAATGCTTCGGATGATATGATGAGCACCAGTGATACGATTTTTGATTGAAAATTACATTCTGACTTCTCAATCACTTCCTATAGAGTCTAATGTTCTTCTAAACATTGAGCTTATTCCTCATCAAGGCCCTAGGCCGTTTGTCGCACATTTGTCAGGTAACCTGCTTTTGACTCCATGGATTTAATTTATAATTCACATACATTCTTTTCATGCTGGTAACACATCTAAGTGTGTCCCGATTTAGACCTGTGCACTACATGGCATATATCGAGCATTTCTCAGCTGAACTGTCTGTGCATAGTTCAGTGCTGCAGGTCCCTGCTGACATCTTGTGATCTGTTGAATCTCCTCAGCTTTAGCCTGGATTACAGTGTGTTTGTTCAAGACCTTGCAGAACAGGCACAAAGCTCCACTCCGGTCCGTGTTTAAAAGACACAAATGGAGACTTTTTGCTTCCCCTTATTGGTTCCCCTGCAGGAAGTGTTTTTTTTTTATTACATCAGTTTGAGTTCTTACAAATTCTTAAAAAGCCTTGAAGTGTCTGGAATTTATATTGTTCTTAGTCTAGGTAAGGTATGAAAAAACATACACATAAAATATTTAAAAAAATTATGCAATATCATTAATTTGCAGTGATAGTTATCTGTGCAAGATTACTATTTATTAGTTTTTTTAATGTTATTATTGTTATTTTTTTCTGTTATTTGATTATTCTATTTACCGTGCTTTTAAGTTGTATGTCTCCACAGCAGCTTTAAATGTCATAAATTTTAATCTTGACAGTAAAGGCTTTTTGTTTCATGTTGTTCTAGTCTAAAAAGTGTTTTATTACATACATTTTAGTTAGATGATGTCCTTTATCTTTGATTTACATAATCAAAGTTTTTGTCCAAGTTGTAAGTTTTCACTGACTGACTGATAGAACCATAAAATAAATCCATTGTTTTTTTTTTTGTTTTTTTTTTTTTTGCTTTCACAAGTGGAGCAGTAGGGCTATCGCCATAGTGTTCCGCTTCTTTTATGCATATAAACTGCTTTATTATAATTATATAGGGTGATTTAAAGATTATATGGACACTGCAATAAAAGTAGAACAGGAAAGATAGAACAGAAAAAAAGGAGAAAAGA
>JAUZNJ010066122.1:0-26633 GCA_034780135.1 Jordanella pulchra
AGAAAGAAAGAAAGAAAGAAAGAAAGAAAGAAAGAAAGAAAGAAACAAACAAACAAACAAACAAACAAACAAACAAAAAACAAACAAACAAACAAACAAAAAAACAAACAAACAAAAAAACAAACAAACAAACAAACAAACAAAAAAACAAAATAACAAACAAACAAGAGAGAAAGAAAATACAAACAAAAGAGAAAAAAGAATACCTTGCCATCCCCAGGCTGGAGAACCCTGCTGGGACAATAAGGACGTCAAGGCGGGGAAACGGGTGCACCCCTAATATAGCGTGGGCTGCAGCCAAACATCGGGGCAGCAGCTTGAGGATTCCCATCTACAAAGGACACAAATTAGGTTAACCAAAGAAAAAGACCCAAAAAAAAAAACACCAACACAAAATAAATTCAATAACTAATTAATTAATCATATACACATAACATTGGATAAGAAATCCACGCAGCAGTTTGTTTGTATGCTTTGCCCTTTTATCAGCATTTACTTCGGCTTCTTAACAACATTATTGCAAGTTAACTCTACTGACATGAGTACATTCCTACAATAAGAAGGTTCCAATTGTTTGAATCCCAGAAGGAAAGTATAAAACCAACAGTATTTTGATATAAACATTAACCAACGCTAATTGTTCCTAATCTTTAAAAGTCTAATTAGCTAAAGTCTCATAGCCTAGTTGTCAGAACCCCACCTGGGCCTCCTGGAGCAGGCAGACAGGGCTAAATACACGGTGTGGAACCACCCGCTGGGACCTAGCCGACCGTTCAGTAAACCGACAAGGGTAGTCGCCATGGGAACAAGAGATGCTGTCATCCACCGTGCCTGAATAATCAGTCAAAGAGAGTTCCTCATCCCCAAGAGAAGAACGACAGCATAAAGAATCTGAGCTGTCGGCCTCCCCTCTGCTGGAGTAGATTAAAAAAGAGAAAAAAGTCGAATTTAAACATTAATAACCATTCACTTTAATTACTTTATTTTTTACTTTATTTACTGTAAACAAATTCTGAAGTGATGAAGCCCCTGTGGCACAATGTGGAGGAAACCCATGCAGCAGCTTGTCAAGGTGCTCAAAGCTTTTGAACATTTTTAAACGTGCTCACAAAACACCCACAGACTTCAGTGTTTTTGATTGGTATATTCAGTAATAAATCATGGATGAAAAATTACACATTGATTTTCTGAATAACTTTTTAATAAAAAATCTGAAAGGTTTGATGTGTATTTTAGCTTGATTAAGTTATAACTTTGTGCTGTTTAAACACCTTTTGGAGCATTTCCTCCGGCTTTAAATGGACTATTCTCACAAGTGACTACATTTCATGATCTAGACTAGTGGTCTGCATCCTTTATAATTCATAAAGCCAACTTTGCTCTCAGTCTAGCTAAATTTTAAAAACTTCTTTGGGGTCAAAATGTCACATGACCTTATATAAAGAGATAACATATCTTTTTTATATATATATAAATAGTTAAACAGGAAGTGATCATTTTTTTTTCCAGTAAGCATACTTTTAATTCTATTTTTAGGTTTTAAATAGAGAAAAACAAACTTTTGCAAAAAAAAGGTTGGATGCATTTCCTCATGTGGGATTTTAGTATTTGTGGAAAAAAGGAATTCTGTTGTATGACTATCAATGCAATTTTACAAAGAAAAATGTACAAAATGTGCATTTTTTAATGATATATGGATTTTAAATACTGTTTGGCTCTTTATCATGTCATGTCAAAAGTATTAGGAGGCACTGTGGAAGGTCCAGAGAGCCAGCTGTGGTTCAAGAGCTGCAGAGAGGAGACTCCTGATCCACACCCTTCCATTGTCGCTTTATGTTTAGTGTCTCAGGTTTCTTTCAACCTTGAACAGGACTCCTTCATTGTTACCCTATATTTAGCTCCATCAATCTCCTCATCAACCTGGGGCAGCTTCTTTGTTCTTATTGACAACAAGAATCCCCACAGAATAAGTAATCTGTCACCATATTTCCCTCAACACACACACACACCCATTCTTGTCTTGCTATATGTAGAGAGAACCATGTGCTGACTCCCATTGACTTAAATAGTTTTTCAGTCATTTTCAACCCTTTCTATGCCCTAACCCTGAGATTAACCCTAAACCTAACCATTACCAGTGAGCACCTCACCCCTAAACTTAATTCACAACTTAGCCCTAAACGAGTCATTAGCAAAATACTTTCTAAAATACTCACTACAACAAACGGTCCTCATAAAAAATATTTTTCTTGCTGTAAAAACGCCAAGATGTTTAACAGCAGTCGTATCCAACCAGGCTCATTCTCCTACATGGTTTATGGTGAATTATAAACAGGACTTTAAATTATTTCTTCTTAGCGTATAATTTCAGGAGCACAAAGACTGACAGTAGTCTTGTCAATGCATTTTGCCCTTTCAGCTGTGGGATAGGTTCTCTAGAGCTACCAAGCCCCCCCCGGCTGATTCTATAATTAATGCTTTCTCTGTGGGGACTGCTAATTTAGATGGACTTCCATCTCATGGTAGTTGTGCCATGAAGCTATTCCATCCACCAATGATAGACTGCTTAATAAGACGATTAAGCTGTTACATTCCCACAGTGTGTTGCTGCCACTGCAAAGCTTCCCTATAAGATTGCTATGTTCCCTTGTCTTCACGTCTAACCCCTTGGCCTTTATGTGAAAACTATGTTAATACCAATATTAAAATTACACAGAGTAACTGAAAAAAAATTTGAAAAACGTTACAGATTATTATCTGTACTATGCCATTATGGACCACTTTGTGTTGGTCTGTTTGAATAAAATCCAAACAGAATGTATTAAGGTTTGTGGTGGTAAATTGACAAAATGTGGAAATTTTTACGGGTATGAATACTTTTGCAAGAAACTGCAAATTATACAGTTTGTCATAAAGTCAAGCCGCAAATATGTCAAAATATTTAAGTGTTGACATGCAATCTGATCCAATATCCAGCGCTTACTCCATCCTCATCCTCAGAAACTTTCCATAAGTACCGAGCAACAGCCAAGTTTCCTTCCAGCCATTCAGTGAGCATAAAGATATCCCTTGTAGAGTAGCTGGAGAGTCACAGAGCTATGACTACGTTTTTACTGAAGGAAAAACCATGAATAGAGGGGGAGGATTACTGGAAACTACTGGCAGACCTGCCAACCTGCCAGCCAGCAGAGAGGGAATCACTGGCCCAACCCTGCCCAACAGGAACTGGGCCTGTCTATTTCTCTAACCTATACTTTATTTCCTGTACTGCTATTAAAAATTATGATGGCTGTAGATGTTTCTCTCCAAAGATAATTTCCCCTCGCCAGCAAATGCATCAAACTGCAGAGCTAGCTTAAACTAATCTCACATAAAAAAGTCAATTATGTACTGAAAACTATCCATCACTTAACTTCAGCAGAATCACTTATGGTCTGGAGAGAGGAAAGTTTAAACAAGAAATGTTGAAGGGCCAGACTTGGGTTAACAGCAGTCTTGAGAAGAGGAGGTCCTAAAGCAAAAAAAAAAAAAAGTCAGGAAAGCCATTAAATTACCTGCCAGTCTGAAGTGGAGAGCTCCTCACAAGTTCAACATTGGGGCTGCAGGAGTCTGCCCCATATTCCACCTCTTTTTCCAGGGCTGAAGGAGTTTCTGCAGAGACCTCACACCAACGTCCCACAGCCAAAGTAAAAGTGGACGCAGGCATGGGCATTGTCACATAATAGTCCCAGAGAAGGAAATCTAAAGTAGGTATAAAGAATGAAAATGTCCAAAATGAAAAAGTAACTGATAATATATAAATGCAATGCACATAAAAACATAATTTACCAATTTGAATAAATATCCTTAGCTAATAAAAGTGACAGATATTTTAAAGTATTAGATAAATGTATTTCAGACTGTTTCACCCAAATTATTATATAACATGAATTCAGAGAAAATGGACCAAAAGTTTGCTTTGCGATGATGACTAAAAATAAATGGACTGCAAAATGTATTTGTTTCACATGCTGCTTTAAAATTATTATCATAAGGAAGTTAACCAGAAGATCCTTCAAATTGGTTTAGGATTTATTGAAAACTTTTCCTTAAAATAGAACAGTACAATAAGCCAGTACAATAAGGTACATGAGCTGTAAGTTATTATGCTTTAAAAAATACTCTCATTAACATTTTATACAACAAAAATCACATTAAAAACTTACATTAAAATTGACAATTTTTTCTACCTACAATATTGTCACAGAGAAGAACACTGATTTCTTGTTTTAGTAATCAAACCCACGGAGCTCTCTCGCCCTTGTCTGGAAGAAATGATACTTAACACAATGTCATTGTGAAGGACCACAAAAAAGCTTATATGAAAACAGAATATTCAAAAATCTTGGATCAGACATAAGGTTATCTGCTGCAAATTAATACTGAACCAAAATGTAAGCTTCAAGTGACTGTACTGTTGTAGTAGAGAATCCTTAAGAAATGTAAGAAATAGACAAAACCTTTTAGTTTCAGTAATGACCCAAAGACTTAATGCATGGCCTTTAATGTCTAAATGCAATGGAAAGTCTCTTCATAGACAAAAAACCTGCAGGTGTTGCCAACTTACTAAAAGACATAAACATTAACATCAAATGATCTCCCAGATTTGTGAAACTTGTCAGATAACACTAGTCAGCATTTTCTAAAAGCATGGGTGGATAAAGTGACCTGCTTAAGCATTCTAACCTTCTGAACCTTTTTTCATATTATAACCATAAACAGGAATACATTTTTGAAGTAACAAACATTATCGTATGGTCTGTAAAGCTGAATCTGATTGGATGTGGAGAGCACTGGTCAATATCAAGTATCTATCGGTTGAGACATCAAAACAAATTTGCAATGGTTTTATATTTGTCATCTAAAACCTGCGAAGGAAGTCCTGAGTGTTTTCCCAGCCTGTAACAGCTTTTCTTCCAGCACTTTACTTTTATTTAGCTTCATCCATCCTCCTATCAACTCTCATTTTGGCCATCAAGCTCCATTTAGATCTCATCTGATCAGCAAACCTTTTCTCATATGGTTTATGGCAAACTTTGAAGGTAGCTTCTTATGGCTTTCTTTCAAAAAATTGCTTTCCCCCCCCCCCTTGCTATTCTGTCACAAATACCAAATGTTTTAAGTGCACAACTAATAGGTGTGAAGACTTCTGCTACCTGAGAAATGGACATCAGCAGCTGATACAGAGTTACTGGCTCCACAGCAATACTCTCTTTACCCGTCCTGACTTGTGATACATGAACATAACTTACTAATTAACAACCAAACCCTACTTTTAAATTGGCATCAATGTTATTTTTTAACTGCCTGCTGTCTTCCGTCGTATTTTCTAACATACCTCTGAAGCTTTTC
Organism: Jordanella pulchra; assembly: GCA_034780135.1. Lineage (NCBI taxonomy): Eukaryota > Metazoa > Chordata > Actinopteri > Cyprinodontiformes > Cyprinodontidae > Jordanella > Jordanella pulchra. The sequence continues at coordinate 5,392 of JAUZNJ010066122.1, forward strand.
CCTGAATACATGACAATATGTCTGCACCAAGCTGACAGGAATATCATATTCCAGCAAAGATATCAGGTTAATTTTAGGTTGTTAAAGCAACATGACTTCTACAAGGTATCAAAGCTTACGTGTGTCCCTGTCCTGAGTTGGAACAGCCTGCTCCTCCCCACTCATCAACACCACCCACTCACTGGGGGCTCGTACCCTGGCCTGCCACGTTGACATGGCAACGGGCGGCTCTTGGCAGGGGAAGAGGGCTCGGTTGTTGATAGGAGAACCAGCGGTGTAAACACACTCCCTGGAAGGGTAAACAAAGGTAAACTATAAACAACCCTCCTTTAAGCGCAATGAAATGCACACATCACATTCAAAAGCAAGGAAAACCCCTTCATACTTAGAAATAACTGCCTCAAGTGTGTTTTTTTAATCAATTAATGAATCTGTATTACAAATTCCTGATAGTGCTGTTTGTTAGGATGTGATTTGAGGAGCAGAAAAGCAAAGCTTGTGTGATGCATAATGCCACATTTTTACTCCTATGACAGTAAGTTCAAACCTGTTATCCTGGTCCTTGGTCCACCTCACAGAGCCCCCTAATGGTCTCGTCTCATAGTAGATTCTAATGATCCGTGGGAAACCCTGTGCAGATGTGACTCCAGCCTTTCTCACCTGCAAACTCCAACGGTCTGTATGAAAATGAACTAAGCTGCCATTCTGGGTACCAGGGCTGCGGCTGCACAACAAAAAAAGCCGATGTCTCTCCCTCCATTGGGAAGAGGGCATAGAGAAAAGGTGCTGGATGAAATCTGCTTGTGAACTCACTGAAATGTCTTCAGAGGCAACTTTTGAGTGGAAGCCCAATGGTTCTGACACAGAATCAGTGTCCACCTCTTCCACCTTTGACACTTCAAGGTCACAGCAGTCCAGCACTAAGGTGAAATCTTCTGCATTGGCAGTCTGAAACAAACATGGACCCTGAGTGTGACTTTCAACCTTTGTACCGTCCTTGTTCATTTCCTGGCTTCCACTCTTTCCATCTTCATGTCCAATATCATCCTCAGTTTTGCCCCCCCCAGCAGAGCAAGGCTCAAGGAACAGAACAATGCTACCACTGATGATTTTCTTGTCGAAACAAACAGTCAGATCCAACACGTAGTGTCTGACAAGTATGTGGTTAGTATTGGCTCGGAGTGGAAGGTCATCTGTGTCCGGGTTTAAGTCCCCATCTGGCTCCATGTCAAAGTGGGGTGAAGAAGAGAGTGGCTAAAAAAATAATATAAAAACACAGAGGATACGTTTATGATAAAATATTATTTTTTGTTACAACCTTTTTTTCTCTAATTTATTAAAAGTGATCCACTTTTCTTTCAACAGATCGGACTAGTGATAAGGAGTTCAGATACTAAAAAATCTGAAGTATTTCATAGTTAAATGAATGCAGAGATGTATAAATAAACAGCATTCTCCTTGTTGCATTCAATATAGTGAAAATCTGAATAAGGCTAAGGCAGCAATGGCCCAGTCCAGTCCAGGAGAGCTGCCTCCACACGATTCAATGACCGAATGCTGATGAGGGAGTTCAGCCTTTTAAGTTAAGAACGAAATGGTTGAAGGATGGTCTGGGGCTTACTGCTGATGTGCACACCTGTGCTGAGGAGTCAGGTATTGATGTTATCCAGTGCGCATAAACCACAGTACTGGAGAGCAGGTTTTCTGCAACTTTAGATGATTCTCTGCTACAACACAGATGACTGAAATATTAAAGGGTTCTGTAGGAGCAGGTTTGCAGAGCGAGGGAAAAAGACCCTTAAAGATATGAGCCTGAGACAAATCATGTCATCCGTTTGTTTTCTGTTAGATTTTAAACTATCTGTTTTAATTTAACAAAAGTGTAGCTCAATGAGAGGAGTAGGTGCCACTGTTTCCATTTCAATCCCACCTTCCTTTTGCTACATGTTATTGGCCCCAAGACCGTTGTCTCAAAGTTGTCTCCAGATGTGCGGTTAATAAACATTTTATTTCTCATTTGGGATTTACAAAGCATTTTTTAAATTAGGTTTTGATTGACTATACATCACCTCTTTGTGGGTTAAACTCTCAGCAGGGATGGTTGAAATAAAAGCTAGTTTTAAAGTTATTTTATCAAGTGATTTTATCAAGAAAGCAGATGGAGAAAAAAATTTTGATTAATCAGATTTGGTATGAATCAGCAATTTTATTTTTAAGCCATATCATCCAGCCCTTAAAGTGTGATTTCTTGTGTGTAAACAAGTGTTGTGGTTTTGTAGTTCTAATTTCCTGTCAGTCGTTTACAGGTCCGGTAAACATACCGCCTGTAGTATATGTTGTATTTAGAAGAACCTCACCCTGTTCTAACATGTATACATTACCTACTGTAAGAACTTTCTTCAAAAGTGTTATTTTAAACTGGAAACATTAATTTCAAAGTGTTTTCTTTGTCTGTTATTTGTATTAATTATTCTAAACCCTCAAAAATACATGAATTTTCAAAAAATTGTTGAAGTTTTGTCTGATAACGTATAAAAACAACAATAAATCAAATGTTATCAACGATTACTTAGTACTTTAGTATGCTTTTTATCAAATACTTTTAGACTCTGGTACTGCAGTAATTTCTTGGATGGTAACTTAAAAATTGGTTAGACATGATCAATTTGTGTTTTAAGGGAACAAGAATGAGACCTGCTTAACATTTTCTGCCACAAGGTACAGAGGTCCCTCAGTAGACAGGTGCTTTTCTGTAGGCTAAAACAAAGCAAGTGTTTTAAAATATGTGAAATGTGTGGAAGAAAACTAACCACCTCTAAATTACCCTCCCATCATAAAAATAACCTTGTTCTGGACACATCCTGCAGTGGGGATACTATTTTTCAGGAGGAAATGAGAAGTTGGTCAAAGCGGATGGACAGATATAAATACAGAGCAATCCTGGAATCGGGGTGGGTTATACAAAGTTATGACTGAAGGCTATCTGGACGCCCGTCATACTTTTCCAGGTCTAATTTGCAGAACACACTGAAAACCCTCTATCATTTAACCTCCTCTAAATTGTATCTTAAGTAATCGTGTCTATCTGAAAAAATATATCCAAGTGTGTCATTGAAGCGTGATGTGAAAAGTTCAATACTTATGAATGCTTTCGTAAACCACTGTATTTATTATAACTTTATGAAGTTTAACGTATTTTAAATACAATTTAATACCATAAAGCCAAATTTGTCAGACTCCTTCAGTTCAGAACCTTTCAGTTGTTCTCCATAAAGCAAGAATTCGATGTGATCCCAAAAAAACCCTGCAACAAGATAGTTAGTTGTTACCTCTGTTAGTAATAAACAGCAAAACGGGAACGACTTAAGGCATTTAATGCATTAACCCTAAGGTGCTTTAACCATTGCTTTTGTCACGTTGTGTAGAGCAATTAAACAACGAGGCTACCACTAAAAAAAAGCTAACTTTACATCACAAACCGGGTCTTTATCGTGTAGATGCACAGAACCAGAGCTGTTGCGGCTTTATATGTCCGCTTCTCCTCTAAACAAACAGTGAGTTATTTACAAACAGCTTCTAACATACCCCTGATAATCACAAACTCCTCTTTTTGTGACAGAATTCCACTACCGTGTTGAAGTCTGGCAATGATGTCGTCATCATCACGGGACAGCAGCATATTGTAGTTCTGCGGGTCAACTCCAGCCTTGCAGTTTGTTCATATGAGCAACGTTCGAAATCATTGATCTATATTAATTAAAATATGTGTCAGGTGAAATCTGATTTGATCTTCCCGTTTTTACACTTTATATGAACAATCTTTCGGTTTATAACTTGGCAATTAAATTTTCCCTCAAATTAGTTAAATCAAAACAAGAAAGAGGTTGTCTGGTTATTCTAGTACTAAAAATATGTGTAGGATATTCTAAAATCAACTAATAAGGTTGGTCATTTTTAAATACTAAACTGTGTAGCTTTTTATTTATGATAACAGCTTTTTGCTCAAGTTTTACAGTTTTTTAAAATTCCTTTATTAATGTGAACTAAACCTCTCCTCAAAATGCAACAATGTATCAAAATACATGAATAAAAAATGCCGTTTATTGCGATAAAGTGCAAACTTAAGCAAATTTAAGTTATTGTAGTATTTTTTCAGTTCAGTGCTAATGTATACCATACATTGGGTGAAGTCAAAAAGAGCCCAACCTGTTTTGTTAATCTGTAAATAACTCCACCGCTTTTGTTGCCTAGACTTTCCTTTTTTTTATTTACAGTGTTAAGCTCTGTCTGATTTCGGAAGTAAGCCTAAATATATGCTTCATTCTCTTCGGACCCAGATGTTGTGTTTTCTAAGTTTCTGGTTTCATAAGTATAAGAATGCTCCCCTGAAGACAAAACCACTTATTAACAATTAACAACGTTTGTGTCTTACTAAAACATGCATATAGCACTGTTTAACCTTGATTTGTGAACATACACCTTTAGATTTTACACTTATAAAATGAAGATGAGTCATTAACCACAATTAGTAAATTGCACTAGCTTTCCGACTTGCAACTGCAAATCAACCCACCTCTCGTTTGAAATAATTCCCAGATCTAAGCTTCCACTTCTTGCAATAAATATATACTATAATGCTGACAGATAAGGATAATCAATCAATTCCCTTCCAGTTTTAGTTGTCTAACAATTTTAAGAAATACTTAATATGTGAAGAGATAAATACTTAAAAATATGATTTATTCAATAAAACATTGCCATTTGAACTCAAATACATTAATACTCATACTAAATATTTGGTCAAGTTTAAGTAATAATGCCAGACTTTAGCTTAATAGATTACTCCAATAATAACATAATTGTGTTTCATATTAAAGAAAAAAAGCTTAGAAAAAAAAAAAAACTGTGGTAACGTTGTGCATTCGGTAAAATTTATTAACTTTCAGCAACAGTACTTTGCCCAACAAATGTTCACAAAAAAATCTCCTTTAGTTAAACAAAAGTGGTATGAACACCCCCCCTCCCTCACACACACACACACCCTAAGCACCCAAGTAGTTCAATGCCCCGAATGTACTTTACAGCACTGATTTTCAGATGAATTTAAAAAATAGAAATACATTTTATTTAATACCTAGTTAATACAGCAAGTTGCATAATTTTGTTTTACAAAACCATTAATCAAAATACTCAACAGCTAATAAATACAAAGGCAAATATTCACATGAGTACCGATGGTCTATTTAAAACGTATTTCTATTTTTTTAAAATAATAACATTTACATGACCAAAATAAAGTGTGATCTGAAACATAAAAAAAATAACAGGATGAGCTGTCATTAATACATTTTAATTCAATCAAAATCAGATGACCAAAAAGGTTTAAAAAGAAGGAATGCAAATATTTTTCTAAATCATATTTTGAAAAAAATAATAAAATAAAGGTAAACATAACTGGCATTCGGTGGCGTTTCAAAAATATTGCAAATTTACTTAAGTTCCTCATCTTTAAGACGCGGAGAAACACTTTAAATTTGGCACTTTATGTTTTATAGGAACTGGTATATATACAAAAGTAAATTCTATATAAAATAAAACGCAAATACTTCGTTATATCCTCATCAACTGTACTATATACAAAAAAGTAGCTTTTATGCATCCTCAAATAGTGATTTAGACCCTCAGAGTAGGCTTCCTTCTCCTATTCATTTCTTTTAGCATCAGATCACCAACGGTAAGGAGACAAGACATGAAAAAAAGCTAACACAGAAATCTGTACATTTTTCTCCAGTGCACAAACCAACCTGTTTAAAGAATCGTTGCTCAAACTATCAAGTATCATGCATAGAGCCCCAGAGGCTCTTCAGCACCAAGCTCAACAGTTGATCTTCAAAAGTCTCCTATTCTAAACCTTATGTAAATCAGGTTTCATTCAGGCACATACAGGACGCAAGCATCATCTAATTGAACACAGTATGAAGACTCTGCCTTAGTAAGACGGCTGCTTTACTGACCAGGAGGAAAAGTTAGCAGCATTATCAGGACTTGATTTTACAGAGAAATATTTTAAATAGCCACGCTGTAAATAGGGCAACCATTTTACCTTTTTTTCTGTGCTCTGTTCTGATACAAACATGACATTACAAAGATGCTCACGCAGAAAGCATATATGCACAGTGCTGACTTTACAACAACAAAAAAATTGCTAAGCCCGCTGCTCTTGACACGCCTCTTGCGTTGTATACTCTCCAAGGTTTCACCAGCAGCTCTTTCCGGCTTATCTTCTCGTTTATACGTTTTCAGCTGCATGACAACTCCCCTCTCCTTTCTGCAGCACTCTCCCACGGGCTGTGGTACCTCAGGAGTTTTCCTCAGCAGCTCTACGGAAACTAAGACGTTTAAAGGAATCCCTGGAAAGTGGATTGGAGATGTGGAAAATGACAAAAATACAAGAAGAGGAACATTAAAAAGGGGAACATAAAGTAAAGCAAAAGTAATGTGGTGATGCACTATATAAATGAATAGACAGGCCATTTTGATTTTTGTTTCCTTTACAGATTTGCTTTTATCATTTGTTAAATACACTATTTCAAATATAGCCAAAGGCAAAGTTGGATTCATCCTAATTGTAAATAATCAGAAAATAATATGCATCTTAGTAAATAATCTACTAAACTCGTTATGGCTTGTGATGGGTATTTAAAGAGTTCATAAAGAACATCCGAAAAGGTTGCTTGGTAGAAAAAAAAAAAAAAAAAAAAAAAAAAAAAAAAAAAAAAAAATCAACCCAGTTCCAGTTTTATTTACTTTTCAATTATTTCTGATATATACACAGTATATATGTGCAGGTTTAGGAAAGGTGGTTCTTTTTTATGATCCTTTCTATATTCATGAATATCTGATAGGGCAATCTTTCTTGTCCTATTTTTTAGAGAAAAAGGCCTTTGTTAAGTTTTATTAATGGACCCTTCAAACTTTAAGTCATTAATCACTAATTAAACGCTCCTGGATACTAGATACTTTACAATTTTTAATCATAATAAACCAAATATTCTCAGTAACATTTAAGAAATTCAGGTTAAAAAAGTGAAAAAAAAATCTTTATAGAAACTCTAATGTATTTAATTTAATTTTAAAAAATTCCATACCAGTTGCAGAGGTCTTGTGTATGTTTCTAGATATGATTCTATTTAGGTCATTGATACAGATAGAATAAAAGTATCTGACTTAGTTCAGTTTGTTCTCAGTTTGCTTCCAACTTAGAAATCCCAGGATGTATATGGGCACTTTCTCCCTTGCCACAAGTTAAAAATAGCCTGCTCAACTTACCTGTTCTCCAACCGGGGCCTGACAATGGGTTTGTAAAGCTCAGGGATCTTTCTTTCCAGCATGGGCCTCAGGTTTTCTCTCAGACGGTTGTAGTTCTTCCTCAGCTCCTGCTGGTACTCCTTCTGGTCTGATGTGATTAAGTGCTTATTCTTTTCAACTGCCTCACCACACCTAGGAAACAGAAGCCAAAACAACGTGGGGCAGCTGTTTAAAACAAATTTGGTTTAAATGCATGAAATGAAAAATTATTTAATTTGTAGCTTTTTTTAAACAAACAATATTTTTAAAGCAAGGACGAGATCCAACAGAAATCCCTGAGCACCTGACCTATTCATAATCCCCTCTCTTCCTCTCAAGCCCTCAGAAATAACTGCAGTGTTCCATGCTTACAATGTCCTGTAACTACTACACATAAATCTAAGTCCTTTCCACACTTGATCTCTAAATGGGTTTCCAGTTTATTAAACACTTGGGAATTTCCATATGTTGATTGGATTCCTTCCAAGTACTCCTGCTGAAATGTGAGGCAGACTGTGCATGACCCAGAGCAAAGTTAAACAGAGGAGAGGAAAAACAACTAACCAACAAATAAAACACTCTAGCCTCCCTTATGTGCTAGAAAAGGGACAAAGCCCTGTTATAAGGGAAAGCACTAAAAAGATCTGGAGCAGAAAGCCAGTGAGGTTTCTCCCCACAGCGCTCAATCACAACATGTTCAACATACAGAGAGTCCTCTGTAGAAAACAGAGAGAAGGCGCTGATTACAAACACATGGCTGAGTTTATCTCCTTGCTTTTAATGAAGATAATATGGAAACTCTGGAGTTGCATAAGCGTGCTCAGGAAAATATGTAGGGGAAGAAGTGATTGTAGAGTTACAAAACATCTGCTGATGTTTGACTGAATAACTCTTTAAATAATGCTTCATTCAATGAATGTGTAGTCATTTTTTTTCGTATAAATAAAAAGTTAAGGATAATCTTTTATAGTAAAAACCTTCACGCAAAAGTTTCCACATTATCCGCCTATTTTCTGAGCAAACCTGGATAAAAACATTCTTAAGTGCTGTATGGATGCAAACCGAATCCCTAGAAGTCGATAGTGAGGCAACAGGCAGCATGTACAGAAGCACTTGTTCACATTTTATCACATTATCACCATTTATTTATTGGGTTTTATGTGATAGCACAACACAAAGTAGTGAATAATCGTAAAGTGGAAGGTTGGTGGGGTTTCATATCCTACTGCATAGATTAAACCCCAGATTTTAGGCAGATTTTGTCTTTTACTCTATAGTTCAGCATATAGATGAGCACAACAATCGGCAGACATTTTCCCTGACATGAAATATATTCATATAACTAGATGAATGAATACAAGCTAAATAAAGATTTTTTGCAGTTTCTGAAGATTGACGTACAGTTGTAGTCAAAAGTTTACATACACCTGTAAAAAACATAATGTCATGGCTGTCTTGTGTTTCCAATAAGTTCTACAAGTCTTATTTTTCTGTGAGAGTGATCGGAACACATACTTGTTTGTCACAAAAAACATTCATGAAGTTTGGTTCTTTCCTAAATTTATTATGGGTCTGCTGAAAATGTGACCAAATCTGCTGGGTCAAAAATATACATACAGCAACATAAATTGAATTTTTTTTTCCCTTAATGTTTGTCTTATGTAAATAACTTTAAAATGTTGCCAATTGTCAGCAGTGGAGAAGTCAGACACTATTACCAACACAGCTCTGATAAATATAGATGAAAGATCCATAAAAACAAATTACCAAAAATTCCTTCAAATAAATAAGGTACTTCATACTGTGAGTTAATGGACGTTTCTTATGGTGTAGGTCATATCAACAAATTTTGTTGGGGGACTGCAAGGATAAACACTTTTCTGTCCAACCTTTAGAATAATATTCTGTACTCTACTGGGACTCTCACTGCACCTGAGTGTTTTGGTCAAAGGCTAATGAACTTTCTAGGTGGGGATTAGTGTGAAACAAAGGCTAAATATGTGGAAAAGCAACTTGTTGTGTAGTAGAATACCCTGTTTTACTTTTGAGGGTTCCAGAAACCTAATTATTGCCCTCTTATTAGAGTCCACAGCATAATGGTCTTGTTAACATAGCAGGGTGCTTTGAATAAAAATCTGCTGGGCTCTGCAAGAAAACAGGAGGAGAAGACTAATGGCTGATTGCACAAAGTAATACAAGAATGCAATAATTTGGTTAAAAACAACCATTTCTGAACATTTGTTGTTGAGTAAAACCTTTCAAATTAAAAGGTATAATGTTCTGTTAAAGGTTCTTCCATGAGTTTCTCCTAGTACAGTTAAAGCAAAGAAAATATATATTTTTTTCCCTTGCCTTTAAAACAGGATGGAAAGTATTTATGGATTAAAACATACTTCTGGTCAAGTTATTTTTAAAATATAATATCTTCAGTAATAAGATAATATTAATGCTGACTTCTCTTCCATTTTTGCATAAATCTACTGTGATCATTTACACATGTCTTACCTCATTATGAATTCTTTGAAACACAGACGCAGTTTATTGTGGTGACGGAAGAGCTTCGGGTCCGCTGGGATCTCATTCAGGAAGACCTGGGCCACCTCTAGCGGGCCCTGCAGCATGGGCGGAGAGAGAGACAGAGGAGGAGAGGAACAAACACAAAGGGACAGAGTTAGAGACGGAGGAAGAAAGAGAAAGGAAAACACGGGAGAGGAAGGAATGAGAGGAAGTGCTTGGGAGCAAATGAACAAAAGAGGGGATGAGAATGGTTCTCGTTTAGAAACGGGGGGGAAATGATCTTATTGTCTAATGAAACTAGGAAACAAGGCACTAAACCAAAGCATGAGGAAGAGATCAGATCAGAGAAGGAGACATGATTAGCGTACTGAACGGCTAAAGTCCCCGGCAAGCCTGCCTACTGCCACCATTTGGCTGCCATTTCCCCAGCAGGAAATCTTGTTATCCTAACTTATATTCATCATAAAACCACAGCACGCTAACACCAAGTCCACATCACGACAACAGGCACTGTTAGAGCACTCTGATTAGCATCATAAATGCATTGGACCTGGGCCTCAGTACCGGGTCTGAGCTGCAGACCCACACTCTAACAGAAACCCAGCTTCCTGCACTGATTACAGTCAGGAGTTATATGTTTACCAAGCTGCTGGGCATTAGCATTATGTATACAACCGTCAAGTCGGAGCGAGAGAACCTGTCACATTAAGACGCTGGAAGATAAAACATAAAGAGGAGAAGAGAAACAGACGCTGAAGCTTGCTTTGTCTTTACTCCAACGTTCGACATGCTGGCAGAACCTGGAAGCTATCAGATCAAAGAGACCTCCGGTTCAACACGACATGCAGCAGAGACATGAAAGGAGAAAAGGTCCATGGACTGATGTTTTAACTGAATCAAGAGGAAGCAATGGCAGGATTAAAGTTATACATAGGGTGAAGGCTCTGATGCGTGAAAACCGCCTTGTGTCCCTCCTGAACACTTGGAAGTTAAATGGAAATTGGAAATATAATAACAGATATAAAATAGATTTAGGTTTCTTGATTCTCTCTGTATGATAGAACTGAACAGGAGACATCTCAGAAATCTTGATCCAGCACTTATAAACACTGATCTGATACGATTTACACAGCACTGATTTTGAAAAGATCTTGAAGATAGAAGCTAAGTATTTGATTATATGTGGCCCAATTTGATTACAGTTGGGATCTGTGTGTTTACAGAGCTGCGTTACAAGCATTCAGTCAGAGTGAGGAATAGTTTTATTCAATGGAAAAACTAAAACCTTGCTTACCTGGTTGACAGTGGCTCCCACAGAGCCTTGCAGCACCATCTGTAGCATCTTAGCATCAGGTTGCTCCCGGTGTGTGGCAACTGCAAGCTCCCTAGTTTTCTTCTGCATGTCTTCTATAGCCACCTCTATAGGAGTAAGGTCGAACTGGGAGGAAAATAGAAGTATGATTGTAAAACTCAACTAATGTGTCAAACATGCATAGGATGTTCTCCATTATGACCCATGAGTCACGGCTTTAAAAAAAACAAACTAAATTTTACAACATCCTCTTCCTATGGTTTAACCACATTTTATTGATAAAGAGCTGTATTTGTTGGTGTTTACTCCAGCTGAAATGGAGTCTTAAATATGAATTGCTACTCTTCTGCATATTTTTGAGGACTGCTGGCAGAAAGACTGCTACTAAACTAAGAACAACAAATTACTTTGCTTTGAAGTATTTGCAGTCCTAAAAAGCAGACAGTTATGGGGTAGAACCTAAAGGCGCTCAACTCATCAAATGCATTTAGGAAAAACTAATTAAAAACATCATTTAAAAAGTAAAGTAAAAGTAAGTAAGTAAGAATCACATTTGAAAGCTGGTGAAATTTAGGCCTTTTATCTGTGCATTAAGACTAATCAACAAACTTATAAATAATATCAAAATGTGCAGCATTGAGTGCGAAAAGCATTTAAAAACTGGGTGTACACTGTAAGTCACTGAATGAGAAATAAAATATAAAAATCTGAAGTAAATAATCAGAAATAGAAAAATATAAATATAACATAGATAAATATTCTAAATTTAAGAATGAATATCTTATTTATTTTGTTTAACGTAGGAATAATGAAAGATCGTTTTGGTTTTATTCTTTAAAGACAGTGGTAGCCACATTTTAAGGAAAATAATTGTCTCATTCTGGCCCATGACTTCTGTTCAAGAACTAGATGTAAAAAAAAAACAAAAACAAAAAAAATGTCCAACACTTTTTGGAACTGACCTCTTCTTTCTGGATGACATTGATGCGTGTCTTGACGTAGGGAAAGGCGTGCATGGTGGTGAGGATGGTCTTCCTCTTGTACTGCTCGTTGAGCTCACCTCTTGGCCGTCCGCTCTTGGTGAAGGGTGTTGTGTACATAAAACGTCTCAAGTTGAAGTTCTTCTCAAAGTTAGTTAGACGGTCTTTCATCTCATAGTCGTCAAAATATGGCTCCACGTAAGTGATCTGGATATAAGCCTGGAGAGGAATGATTAGAACCATGATGAGTTTAATGTTGTTTTTTATTTTTTATTTAATGATTTAACATCCACTAAGCTGTAAAGGTCATTATTTAGAAAGCATCTCTTACGCTAGAGCCTCTCTGGAGTTTTTTCTCATTTTGAACACCTGGAAAAGTTGTTTTTTAATTGATTACTGTGTAGTTTTCCCATACGTGAATGAATTCTGTCTAATTCTGGGAAAAGATTTTCTACGTATGACAAAAAAACCTCCCTAAAACGAAAATACTAACTTTTTTAAGGATGTGCCAATCTGGTATTTTTATATCAAAGTGAATCCTCTAATTATCCACACTTTAAAGGCCTTTTTTTCCAGACTATACAGCCTCTCAGTTTGTTTTGCAAAGCTCTCTCTTAATCCCCCAACTCTGTTGAAAACTTTCAGAAGGCCTTTAACTTTTGAGCATCCATAGATTTCAGCGTAGAGGTTCTAAAAACAGATGGTAAAACCACAGATGCCAAGTAGCGGAGAAACAGCTGTGGATTTTTTGGGGTTATTTTGTTCAAAAATAGGAGCATGTTTTCAGAGGCATAGTTATAAAACTGTGTTGTAGACTTTAAAAATCTCATCAATTAATAAATATGTGAACTGTTTTTAATCTAACCAATCTAACTGATTGTTTTCATTTGTTATCTTTCCTTAATAAAATACAGACTACATTAGTTACTGCGGTATTCCTCTGTGTGTTGTGATCAGATATTCCCAAACGGTAACCTGAGTTGGAGAGAGCAGTGAAGAACATAGTTGAAACAGTTGTTATCAAACTACTCTAATATTCCAGGTTCATAGTTTCTAAAGCAGGTGAAAAATATTATGTCTCTTTTTTCTTTAAAGAACAACTCAAAAATGGTAAAAAGAAAAAAGAAAGAAGAAAAAGTCGGGGGTTAAATGACCAACAATTCATATCAAAATCCAGAGGGATTATCATGGCAAAACTTAACACTTTCAGATCTGAAAACTTTGATTTTTTGTGTTTTTTTTATGTGTAGTCTCTAGTCAGAAATGTTATCAGAATTACACATCAAGGCTTTACATTTTTATTAATTGGACAGAAAATCTGCTGCTCTGTTGCATGACTTGCAAGTTAAGTGAGACACAGTACAGATATAAAACATGCATTAGGCTAACATGGACCACTAAAGCTGCTCCGTTTTAAATTTGGCTGCACAATATAAGGAACATATGTTATTATGAATCCAAAAGCTGAAAAACTGCGATTATGATTTTAAATATGTGCAAACATTTTTCTTCCTCGTTCTGCATTATTATTCACCACATGCATTTGCATTTTAGCCACCACAGTCAGACATTAAATGTTGGCATTTAGGTCAAATAGAGTTTTTCCAGCCAAACACATTATTGTTATTATGTATGCTGTAAATGTGTGACAGTTTAAATACTATGAATCATCTAAACAAATGCTGCATTTAAAGAGTCATTGGTGAGTGGGATTTTACACACACTGATTTTGCAATGAATATGAATATTCAATGTTTTATACAGCTCTAGTTTTTAAGTGCATTTCCAAACAACCAAGGTGAAGCAGTGAAGAGTCAGACTGTGGCAGTTTTTGGTGCATTTGTTTGTACACTAAATGCTGCTGCTCCATAAACTTCACATTCGCTGACACTCATTTTAGATGCATATATCTGTGACAGAATTGTTGTAATCCTACAGCGACCTACCTTACTGGGGTTGAGCTGTTTTCTGTCCACAGGTGTAGAGTCCTTAATCATCACCAATGTATCATCTCCAAAACATTGGCTATAGAAGTTCTAGAAAGAAAAAGAAATATTCATCACTCTAATCTAATCTTGATTAAATACAGACTGTCATGCTGATGTTTTAAAGAGGACAGCTTTTTCCTGGTTGGATGTATGCTGACATTATATGGACTTAAATTTATCTCATAAATGGTTTTTCAATGCTCCTAAAAAGCTCACAAAACCAGATGGATAATTGTGAGCTGTTCTTTCAGGCCGTCTGCTTTTTAAGGGACTCTTCCACTCCAGTCAGACACAATCATCCCCTTTTCATTTGAGTCACTCGTACCTCTAGCCTGTGTGAAATCTCAGGCAGATGTGTGATGCCAGGCTCCTTGTAAATAAATTCCCGTTCATCCAGGTCTCCAAACTTGGCCCCATAAAAACCCACACGGAAATAGGTGCCAAACATCCTTTTATGGCCCTGAAGAGAACCAAGAAGAGTTTCAAATCAGAGTATAATCACTATGACATGTGTTCCATGGTTTCTCCATTATGTGGAAACCTTTTTAAATGAAGATTGCTTTTAAGAGCCATAATTTGAGAAAGTCTTTTTTGTCAGGCCTTTCAGTCTGATAATATCTTTCCCCCCCAAGTGAACATTTAATGTTAACAAAAAGCATTCATTCAATCTTTTAAAATGTCTTTACCTTCTGGATAATGTTATCAAAAGCTCTGTGAAGCTTGTCATGTGTGGATGCCAGTTTACGGAAATCTCTGCGAGCCTCTAAGATTGGTATGATGATCTTGTAGACTTCATTCACTGCTTCATACAGACCACCCTAATGATGATAATGATTAAAAATAAGGATTACAGCATAAACATAAACGATAAATCTACAGAAAACATACAGATGTGCACAGATTTGTCAGAAACCACTGTCGAAGCCACATAGAAAGACTTAAAATTAGTTCATATTTATCTGCAGAGACATAATCTCCCCTAAAGGCTTTAGAGAATCTAACCTTTGATTTCAGGACATTTATAGTGAAGGAAAAAATACAAAAAAAAATCACATACTAATAAACTCTTATCGATGCTCTTCCTGTCGGTACTACAACAGGACAGCATTCAACCTTCTATAATACCCCACATGATTGCAGCTTTCAAACAAAGGTTCCTCTAAGCATTATAGCTCAAGATTAATCATTTAAAAATATTTTGTATTCAGTTTGGGTGAAGAATTTGCCTGATTATCATTTCAGTTTACAAGTAAGGTACTATAAATTCTTATTTCAAACATCCTCGTTTTCCAGAGCCTTTAGATCAGCAACAGACCTGCACCCTCACAGTCGTTTACTGTATTTAACAATGGGAAAGATTTTACCACATGCTTAACCTTCGGTGCCAAGAATCTTAATCTTAAACCCCTTTCAGATCATCCTTTGGTCAATAATTCCTCACCATCAATGTAAAAGCGTTGGAGTTAATGCAACGATTCACATATGAAGAATTTACAAACCCACAAACAGAATTAACCATAAGCGGTAATACAAATGTGTTGTAGTGATACAACACAAAGCAAAGACAGCTGCAAGAGCAGCAGGAGAACGTGATGCTCAGCGAGAGCAGTTGTACTAGAAAAAGCTTCCAAAGTCCATCTGATCTAATAAATATGTTGCTCATTAGAATCCAATGCAGATGATAAAATGTGAAGGAAGCTCCACAAAAATGTTGCTATTGTTTAAATCCGCTAATAGTGTTATGCATACAAAGCACTAAATGGTCTTATTTATTGCTCAGATAAATACTGCAAGATGTCCACCACTCCTCTTGGGTTGTGCAATCTCAGAGCAGGCGGTGTAAGCCCCCATGGACAGCTATGGTTTTGAATGATGTGGAAGGACATAGTGATCCACAGTGGGGTGGGTTTGGCTGCATGATTATTGCAGAACCATGAACCGAAATATTAGTTGCAGTTAAATTAACAAAAAATGTTCAAGAAACTGCATTGTTATGTTTGTGACAATAGGACAGAAAAGGCTTCCTTCCTTCCGTAACTCACAAACAACCATTAGGAGTTAATCATGGAGTCTACAGAACCTAAAGACAACACCATAAGCTGCAGCGCTGCGATATTAACTGCCAAATATACATTTTTTACCTCTATTAGTGTTTTTCTTACTGCCAATGGTGACAAGATATGAATGGCTGCTCAAGCAGCAAATTGCCAAGTACTAGATAAGAGGAATTAAACGACGTAAATGTTTCGATTCCAAAGTGAAAGAAGTGCCCAATTAACCTCATAAAACGCTGTTGGACACCTTAAAAAAAACACAACTGTCTTAACATGGAGAGTTTTTGTCACTTCTTTCTGTTTCAAAGTTTGAGATGATGTTATGAACAAAAATAGTATACACTAAGTATACTTTTGACAGATCTTTAGCTGGAAAAAAACTACAATCAGCTTCAATATTTGCATTTGAATTAAAACACACTTTAGCAAATGTTGCTGCGTTTTTAAAATTACTAAAACTCTAAAGAAAGAATTGAGTTTAAAAAGCAGGAAAAGTTGTTCTGTGAGCACTAAATAAGAAAACGTATCATTTATTAGTGGTGGTTCATTTCTTACATTGCTGAAAAGCTCTGCAGCCTGTTCGAGTAATCCCACCAAGCCGCTCTCTGTGAAGTAGCGCCCTGAACACACGCCGTCTTCGTCGGGGGACAGGATGTCATCGGACACAGCCGACTCTTCCAGCACATTGGGGGAAATGTTCTGGGAAGAAAAAAAAAAAAATCAGCTGGTGAATCGATTAGTTAGCACACCTAATCAAATAACCAATTAAGTGGCCTAACAGGATGTGGCCTTCTGTGGTGAGAAGGAACCAGCTGCATGATCATCCAATCAATAACCTGTGGACTGATACAGATTTGAGTGTCCTCTGCTATTAGGGTGCTACAGAAGCCTTGTATCTGACATGGCCCATTAATGGTGCCATCCTTTTGTAATTGTTGAAGCAGTTTGTTTTCCATTTGTATTCGGTTTCAGTCAATTGGCTGCAAAATTAGCAACTTGGATTTTTTTCCCCACTCATCTTTAAAATTAAAAAATTATAGCAACCTCTTCATGTTGCTGCTAAGAGTGTTTTAATTCTCTTTACATTTGTGGCAAATATCCAACCTTAACAACTTTGACAGCTATCAGGGACAGAGGTCTCAATATGAGGAGTTATTGTTTATTAAATTCTCTTCCTTTATAAACAATCAAGTTGTTTCTTTCCATTTCTCCACATACCTGAAAGGTGACACTGCCGACAGGAAGGTATTTGTGATCCTCCAACATGCTGAGGTACTCGGCCACCAGGGCAGCAGCGTGGACCAGGCACATGGCTGACTCAGTGTAACACTTCCTGTTGTTGTGCTTCTCTGCCATGTTCTGCAGCCAGGTCAGACGGAGGTCAGGAGAGGTCTGGTAGCCCTTTGCTATCCTGTAAGAACACAGAGACAGCGATTAGTTTTTCCCCTCTTTCCTAAACTCCCTTCATTTAATCACTTAAAGGTCTAATTAAGATTAAAATCTGCCTCAAGAGCAACTGAGGAAATAATCTGCTTCACATCACAAACAAGAGCAGTCAGTGAGAACGCTTTCTACAGGCAGTAATAAACACATTTACAATGTACTGCAAAAGACCTTGAAAATGTACAGAATTTTCTTATTACAATCATAAAATTCTGTGTATTTTATTATGATTTCAGGTGGTAGACCAATGAAAAACTGTGCATAATAGTAAATATTTGTCATCTGTAAATTAAAAATAAGGCAGCTTAATTTGTAAAAAAATAAATAAAAAAATAAATCTGTATGTAATTCAAACACAGAAAATATCCAGTTGTTCTAAAAAGTACTAAGAAGTTTTTTTTTTCTTTTTTAATTGTTAGTAAATAAAACACATAATGAATGCAGCCAGGTGGAGAACAAAGTTGTGGAAAAGTTTAAATCAGGGTTGGGCTATAAATGAAGTTTCTCAAAGTTTCACTATTTGATAGTTTAATCCTTCATCTGAAAATGCAAAGAGCTACAACTCTGACCAAAGCTTAAGCAGAAAAATATGTTTGCATGACTTCTAGTAGCACACTAACAAAAGCAAACTGCTTTTTAATGACTAAGCTGCAAAAAGAAAAATGATAATCCTTTTCACAGGTTGGACAAGCCATGTAGGGTTCACAGCAGCCATCATAAATATCATTTTAAGGAATTGTTCAGGTCAGATGGTACAAAAATGCAACTTGCTGCACTAAATGCAACACGTTGAGTGCTGAAAATACCACTGAAACCACCCTACAAAGGCTATTCCAACAGTGAAGCATAGTGGTGGCAGCATCATGCAATGGTCAGGGCTCTCAAAGTTGGCCGTAAGATTGATGGAGATAAATACAGATCAATCCATGAGGAAAAATGGAGTTGAAGTCTGAAACAAAACTGGGGCACAGAGTTTCACCTTAGAACAACACGAACATCCAGCAACAGTCCAGATCAAAGCATTTTCATGTGTTAAATAAGCCCAGTCACAGTCCAAAGCTAAATCCAGTGAAGATTTTTTGGTTTAATCTGACTGATCGGGATCTATTATGCAAAGAAGAGCATACGCTATCTTCGTACTTGAATGGTACTTGAAAGCCAATAACAACAAGATTAAAAAGCCTTTAAAATGCATTCAAGCATTATTTGGTTGAACAAAGTTTAAACTCAGACTGAATAAAAATACACAGCATACTTCAATATGAACAATCTAAAGACACTGACGGTGTATTAATACTTTTGGAAACCACTCTACATGGTCAAGGCATCTTTTCATGATAAAAGGAAAGATTAATCAAAGCTTGTTGAAGACAAAATTATTTGTCTACATCAAAATTGCAGAGAACATTTAATTGGAAATCACATCAATCGAAAATATTTCAAAAAATTAATCTGCACCAGCGTGTAAACAGCAGGATAATAGTTGGCAACTGTGGTCAAACGGCATGAAAGAGGATGCAACATGATTCTCTGCATTGGGAATTACTTGTGATTATGAAAAAAACAACTGACTCACTGCACTATAAGAAAAAAATGTATTCAGAAAACTATTCATCACTCATATTGAGAGTGGAAAGATAGATGTTGATGCAAAAATGGAGAAATAGTGTAAAGGTCATCCTGCAGACACCCCCTCATCAGGCAAGTAGAACTAAAGGCTAAAAAAAAGTTGATGATGAATAACTCACACATGCAAAACTGAGTCTCATTGAAGTCATGTGCCAAGATCAACAGTAGCACATGTACGCCTTTTAGGTCACTATTCATCCACACCTTGGTCGTTCTCAAAGCACACATGCTCATTCGTACACACACCGTTTAGTTTTGCATACACACAAAACCACATCAGAGGATTAAACTACTAACACATGGTTACCATGGTGAAGGAAACAAAATTGGGGTTAAATAGTGCAGAGCTCAGAGAAATAAGATTGAGCCTTAAAGGGTTTAGAAAAAGCCAAAGAATGAAAAAAAGATAAAATAGGGAGACAAACAATGACAAATGAGCAGGAACCTCTTTTTAGAGAAGGTCTGTTTTTATTCTTACCTGTACATGAGGTCCATAAGCATCTCAGGATCCTCCTGAAACTCCCTCATCTTAACCGTGTCTGATAAGATGCTGTTGAGGTTTCTTAAGAGCTCATCCACCTTAACAAGGAAACAAAATCATGCATTTTACAATTTTTAAGAGTGCTGAGGATTTTGGAGACGTTTGTCTGCCTCTACCTGTGAGGGCAGCTGGGTGTTCTGCATCTCAGCATCCTCCTCTGCATAGGCCAGGATGGTGCGGAGGGAGCGCCTTAGATATTCCTCCTGGAAGTCTGAAGATTTGCCAACCAGGGAGGCCAGTGACATGGTGACCTGCATCTTCACTCTGGAAAAGTTCTGAGGAGAGCGCAATACAAAGGTGATTTATCATGAATAGCAACAATTATTAACTCGGGGGTTAATAGGTCATGTTTTAGGTGAATTGGTGTCTGTGTATGTGTGTTTTTGTATATCTGTCCGTCTGTTTGTTTACAAGATAAATTGAAAGTTTATGAATGGATTTTTATCAAATTTTTACCAAAGGTGCACCTCAGTCCAAGGAAAAATCTCTTAAATTTCGGTAATGCTCCACATCCTAATCTGGATGCAGAAATTCCTTAAAAGATTATTTAGCATTAATTAGCAGAACAAGCAGTCCCCCCCTAAACCAGAGAGTGACAGCAGTGGCTATTGAATATTAACTGACATTTCACTCAAAAAAGTCACTCAAAAACATCCAGAAGTATTATAATGAAGGAATATAATGAAGACAAAAACACAGTAAAGGGGAGCCAAGACTCACTCAAATAACAAGCAAAGTGCAGAGTGAATGAAGAAGGGAGAGCAGAACAAACACCAGAGGCTGCAGACACACGCAGTGCATTATTTAGAAACTTATGAAACAATGTTAAGGAAATTGTTACTAAAGCCACACCTCACGCTAAGAAACATTTCATTAAATTTGGCAATGATCCAGATAATGTGCAGCTTTTAGTTATAGGTGTAAATCACAATATGGGGCTAAATTTGTTACTTGGCGGAGGTCTGCGCTCTCCAACTGTTTTTCTAGTTAATTATGCAATGAGCCATCCATGAACCATACTCATGTATCCCCAATCACACACTTATGGTCCCAACAGCCATGATTTAGACCCTGGGAGGAAGCTGGAGTACCCAGAAAGATCCCATACATGTAAACTCCATGCTGGAAGTCCCCATGACCTTTTTGCTGCATAGCAACAGTACTACCAACTACACCACATATATACATATATATATATATATACACATATATACATATATACATATATACATATATATACACATATATACACATATATACATATATACACATATACACATATATACATATATACATATATATACACATATATACATATATACATATATATACACATATATACATATATACATATATATACACATATATACATATATACATATATATACACATATATACATATATACATATATATACACATATATACATATA
>JAUZNJ010066133.1:0-26632 GCA_034780135.1 Jordanella pulchra
CAATATTATCGTTTATCGCAATAACTTTTTGAGACAATTAATCGTTCAGCAAAATTTGCTATCGTGACAGGCCTAGTGCTGGTTTCATTATCCTGCTGGTATAGAGCAGATTGACCGACCCAACCTCTGTGCACACTGGGCCCTGCCAGTGGTGTTCTGGCTATGCCATTTTAAAGACAAAGCTGAGCGACACTGTTCAAGCCATCCCGTGTAAAAAGGACTGCTCTGACTACTACACCAGAGAAACCAAACCACAATTACACAAAGCCAGCAGCAATGGGCAACGTTCAGCTCTACACTTGGACCCCAAGAACAACGGACAGAGAGGACAGAGGGTTTGAAAGAGGGGTGAAGGGAGCCATTTTTGTTAAAAGAGAAAAGCCATCAACAAACAGAGCAGGAGGATCGTGGTTTCAGCTCCCGGGCCAACGACGGTTGGGTCTTTGATTTGCATCTGTCTTGGAATGTCCTCAGAAGGCCGGACCTCCATCGTGCTTCAAACATCAGCGCTCCAACTGCAGATTGCTTTAATGGGCGACGACAGAACTGGCAAAGACTTCTGGACTGGTGTCAAAACATCTTCAGAAAAACTGAGCAAAAGTCTCATTGCCTCCAATTTGAGCCAGTTTTCTGGTAACCTAAAGGAAGTTATGCTGTTTCATGACTTTCAACGATTCACAAATTTAGAGTCGTGTAAACTTATTGTTTTACTTTAATATAACAGGGTTCCCATAACTTCATGAAAGTTAAATTCAAGACTTTTTCATACCACTTAAAATTAAAAGTTAAGACCAACTTGCCAATAAACAAATGAAAAAAAACAACTAAAAAAAGTATCTCAACATAAAACATGATTTGAGATTTTGAAAAAAACATTCCAGATATGAATAATACAAAAAAGGCAGGTAATTATAACTATAGTATTACCGAGTACATTCATGACAGTACCTATTCTAGCATCATAAAACGTGTTTTTATAGTTGATTTCACATTTTCCCACATGGTCCAGGATAAAAGTGACGGCGCCACGTACACGACCTTAATCTGCGCTCAGACTCCAGGCCATAAAATAAAAACATGTCTTTCTGTTTCACCATCAGGATCTCATGACATTACTGAGCCATTTGGTAAGTTGTTAAAGAAATTGTTACACATATGTGTTAACTTTAAGACCTCTGAAAGACTGATTTTAGACCTTTTAATACCCATCAATGGCTTGTTTGATTGATAAACTCGATGCCTTTTAAAGGCTGAAGGATCTGCAGAAACCCTGTATGATCATTCAATAGTTTCGTCCATTTATCCATCAATTCAGTCAGTTACAGCTTTGAGAAATCTGCTACAAAAAAATCTCTGATCAGTCTCCAGTTAAGGTGAAACAGCTGAACATTTAGCCCGATTCTAAAGCAAAGAACCAACAGGACTGAATGATTGTGGTGTTAAATTGGGGAAAATCTGTGCCTTTCTTTGGGATTTCACACTCAACCTGCTCCATGACTTCATCTGGTATCGTTGGAAACAGTCCCCAAAACAAGCCTGGGCAGAACTGGACTCTATGGGTCAACAACACTAAAGGGTCAAAGCCGACACATCATTAGTTCTCCCCGCCTCCATGGAAACACAAGCAGACTTGGATAAACGGCGTCTCCACAACACCAGCAAGTCAGAGGACCGGGCAGGTCTAGCTACCTTCTGAGATCCGGCCGGTACCGACCCGCTTCACGCTCCAACTGCAGCCGTTAGAGCAGGATTATTATTTCTGCGCAGACAGTTCCTCAGCGGCGGCTGATGATGTGTCAGCTGCACATTCCTCTTAAAGCAGTTTCATTTCCTGTCACTTACTTATGCTTTCAAGCTGCTTCTCCTCCATTCTGGTAAATATCATTATAACAAAGTTCACTTCCTTTTACGAGGGTCCGCCGCTGTTCACCTCCCACATCAGATGGACAACTTTAGAAGATTCAAACAGCAATAAGGAGAAGAAAAAAAAACATTTTGCAGCAAATAAAACTGTTCTGTTTGCATAAAACGGCAATAATTACAACAGAAGTTGTGCAGAGCGATGCAAACATTACGGCTGCATTTTTTATGCACCTCTGAATGAAAAAAAGTGGGCAGGTTTAACTACCACCTTAAAAAAAACGTATTGTGGCTTTTAACAGCAGATTTCCAGCAGTGGATTAAAGCAGTTTTTAGGATCCGGATGCAGAAAATCCTCCATGAATTCTCCAAGCAGCAGCTCCTCCTTCCTTTCATTCTTTGCCTGGAGGCTCTGAGCAAACTGGACACAATTTAGCATCCGATCCCAAAGGAAAATGTAACCGTATGAAAATGAACGGGGCTGGTCAGAGCGCACACGATTATCCTCAACCATGATAGACCCCTGGTCTGTTTCAGGTCGAATGCGGGATATTACTTCCTATTTGTTGGACACCGGGAGAAACACAAATGCTTCTCAGTCTTGCACAGATTGGGATCTGTTCACACATTGCCTGATAAGAGTCTCTCTAAAGATTGCAGACAGTGTAAAGGGGAAAAAAGTTGCATCTAAGCTTGCAGAGTTGGATGCAAGCGATATATAACCCGGTCTTTGACTGATCAGGGTTCATCCCATCAGATTTTCCCTTCAACTGTAGAAGGGAGGATCGGCGGTATAAAACTCGCCCCGACTGAAACTGGTTTGTTGAGTTATCTTAATATAACCTGGGCAGGGTAAAGAAAACCCAACAGTTCAGCACAGTTTGCTCTTTTTTAATTATGTCTGGACCACAAGCTGATTTGTTCACACCAAGCTGTTTGGAATCGGTTGGAGCTTAAAGTAATAAGAAGTAAACTTTAGGCTAACTTTGGCTCTGCTGGCTCTTTCTGTCTACAGGTAAACTGATACTGGCCAATATTTCTTAGGGTGATGTTAGCATTGGTCGATACGAACAGATCATGCTTACTGGTGAGCGAAAGCGATTTCATCACCAGTAAGCAGTAAAAGGTAAACTCAGCAGTAGAAAACAAGCGCACCCTTTCTGAGGCCGTTGTTCTATTGGCTGGAAAGTTTGCTAAGAGATGATGAAAGAAAAAAAAAAAAACACAGGCAGAACCAGCGGGTTTGAGAGCGCATCTTTGAGCAGAGACTGGTTTACGTACAAGGAGAAAGAAATGAAAAAGATGAGAAAATATCTGTAAAAAAAAGATCTGAGAGCAGAAACAACGATTTCGAGGATAGATTTGAGAGACCGCAGAAGCTTTGAATGTAAGTAAAGCAAATCCTGCTCTCAAATCAAAAGGTGTGCTTTCGGTTTTTGGCAGGAAAATCCTCCATAGTTGGGAGGATTGACTGAAGGGAACCGGTCCAAACATAACTGAGAGAGCCCACAGGTAGCGTGAGTAAAATACATCTCATTCAGAATATGTAGTACCTGCAGCTTTGGACGTGTGTAAAGGTGTTTTAATGGGGTTTCCAAAATAAAAGCTCCATGAGAAAGTGTAACAGGGTGGAAACAAGCTTGATAACATTTAATGTAAACTTCATATGGATTATATTTGTATAAACACAAAACAACCCTGTGATAGTTTGTGGTTAAATGTTCATAAACTAAAGTATTTCCTTCAGGCACAGCTCCAGCTCCTTAGGAACAGGTCAGCTCTTTTGATTCTTCCTCCTAAAATCGGAATCTGCTGGAAGCCAAAACGAGGAACCGGAATCGTTCCAATTCAAACAATGCCGTCCATCTATAGGTCCTCCAAGGTTCATTGCATCTACGGACCAGGGCCATTGGCAACAACAGGGAACATTTCAAAGACCAATTGTAATGCACAGAGCTTCAATGGTTCAATGGAAGTTAGCGGCTCACACTATCATTACCATAGATGTTAGCAGAGCGGGGCAGTCATGCTGGGATACATCTAGTGTAACGTTTTGGAAAAGTAAGCAGTTCAAAAGAAATGTTGGTTTACATGATCGACTCAGGGCTCTACCTCCAATCTAAGTCAGTGACTTTTCTTCTTAACAGGCCTAAAACTATTGATCAATTTAATAATTACTAAAGGTATCGGGTCTGTCACAGATATTGAATGGGTTATCAATCACTTCCTTTGAACTGTTGGAAACCCTGAATCAGTCTTAATTAAACCTGCCTCAGTCGACCTCTACTGTTTGATTATTCAAATGTAAAGTACAGGTATGGACTGACGACCCTTATGGAGGAAGCTTTGATTATTTAAGACTTTAATAGTAATAATTCAGCTGTTTTTTGTTTTTTTTTGCTCAAGTGATCATTTTTGCATTTTTATCTTAATGATCGTTACAAGCTTTTTATATTAGTTTGAAGTTCGATAGACTCTGTTGGACCTGAATAGCTGGACTGGAAGAGGGAACTACTGTGTTTAATAAATCCTCACATAGATAAGAACATTTGTGTTTGTGTTTAATTCATATGAAAGTTATCAGCCGTTTGTGAAAACCCCAAACACCCTGTGAGTTAATGAGTAACTGCTGACTGCAGTTACAAATTATAATACTGACATTTACTGTCAATTATATAACAGGTTTGAATTATCCAAAAGTTTCTGGTAAACTGGATTTATTAATATCTTTAGCTCCAACTATGGATTCCATTTATCAATAAGTGCCAAATGTCTTTAAACAAGGGCTGAAACATTTTATTGATTAATTACATTTGCTTATGAAAATTCAGTTTCTGGAAAATCAAGATATTTATTTTTTTTCCCACCGAGTGCACTCCTTGTTATTTATTATAGCCTCGCCCTGAGTTTGATGCGTCAAGTTAAAGACGGGCCTGAATAATTAACGGGATTAATAGGTTATTAAAATCAGAGCAGTATCTCCTGGTTCAGACTCTAAAGGAAAGAAAATCTACTATCACCTTCTGTTATTGAGAAAAAACAACAACAGATAAATTAATCAGATGTTAAAACCTGGTTTGAAGTATTTCATGATGCTGCTGCACTGGAGCCAAGAAACAAATTCAAAACTGTATCTTTCATTTATTCTTATTTCATTTCTTAAAGAAACATGCAGTCATCTAAGAATCTATATTTAATACTTTAATGGGACATTTATTGATTTCATTTTCTGTAATATTCTGGATGAAAAACACTTTGATGTTCAGGTGTTAAACATTTAATTCATTATTTTTATTGAATTAAAGCAGCTTGTTTTAAGACCTAAAAACTTCTGTTTGATGAGCCGGTTTGTAAATAGTTGAACGATTCAACTATTTACAAGTTAAAGAGAAATAAAACTAAATCTAAGCAGATCTCTTTAACTTCTGACTCGTTGTCGAACCACAAGGATGCATGCGTTTAATGATCATCAGGCCAAAAAAAAACCTAAAGAACAAACCTATCGACCGCTCGCCATGGCTGATTACAACATTAATAACATCAGTTCTCCTCCCCAACAAACACTGTTGCGAACAGCTGAGGTGGTCGGCGCTCGGAAACGTGCCAACATTCCCAACCCAACTGCAGGCAGCAGAGAGCAAATATGAAATCAATGTGTCGTCAGAAATCTTAGCCAATCGGCTCAAAATGAAACATCTGCTATTAATAAATGGGGGGGGGGGGGCTGCATGCAGAGAGGATGTAGTAACGAATGTGAATGAAAACAGGACAGAACAGACATCAGAAAACAAAGTTACTGGTAGACCGACAGGCCTGCATATATTCAGAATCTCTTCCTAAAGAACCAGTTTTAACAGACGTTCTAGTTGGTTCTCTGGTTGTCTTCAGGATTCCCATCAGACAACGGGAGACGTCTTCAAACAGACGCATCCGGCTTCAAACTAGGACTACAACACTGGGTCCAACTTTCTGATATAACAACTAAAAAGCAGGTTTTATTTCTACAACACAGGGACAAAGATGGCCAAGTGTGTCTCCTAACGTAAAACCTACAAACTTTTATTATAAAAACATTTTTCTGTCTCAGTTCGATCTAAGGAGTGCACTTCCAGACAAACTAAAAAACTGCAGGGCATGAAAAATCCACTCCACTTTAGCTACCGACTAACTGGTCAGAATTAGACAGTAAATCGGAATAGAGTTCAGCTCTGTTTTATTTATTATTATTTATTTCATTTAAAAGTCGTCTGATTGGTTCAGACGTGTGTGATTGATCTCAGGAAACAGGAAGCTGCTCTGATTTGGGCCTCAGAGGTTTATTAGCGAACGTTGGAGGACAAACAGCATCATTATGGAGGGAATTCTGACCCTTTATTGTAGCAAGCAAACAATGTGTTCTGTTAACAGAAAATAAAGCGAATACATATATGTCTATGTTTATCAAATATTATTATTTTAAAGATATTATATTATTATATATTATATTATATTATATTAAGATAAATATTTAAAATTTAAAAAAAAATTATCTTTATAATCAAGTTTTATGAATGTAATATGTCAAAAGCAACTTAAATATAAAAAATACCATTTAAATATACAAAATGTGTAAAAAAAAAATACAATTTGAAAAAACAAAGAAAGAAGTAAAACTATATCTACCCTAACCTTTTTTTTTTTTAGCAAAATCTGATAAAAAAAAAAAAAGTTACTCTGAAAGCCTTTCTTTGATTAAAATGTTTTTCAAGGTTTCATTTCTGGATTGCATTTTTTTTTTTTAAATATCAATTTACAAAATACATTTGTACAAATTTCCATTTACAAAACGTGTTCTTTGCTTGCAGCAACAATCATTGAACAAAATTCAAATCATGAAGATCTGACGAGACGCTTAATAAAGATGTGAAGAGTTTCAACGGAGGATTTACCGAAACTTTGAGCATCTCAGAGCTCAGAGGAAGACTCTGCTTAACCAGAGAACCATGAGGATGAAGCTGCTCTGGTCAGATTACTGAACATCCTGAGCAAACGACTGGTTTCTGGGTCAGAATGGCCTAGTTAAAGTTCCTAACTAAAACTCTGCTGAAACTCAAAAGTTTCTATTCACCTAATTGGACTGATTTTAATTGAAATGGACCAAAACTTAAAAGCATTTCCTCAAAAATACTTTAAATCGCCAAGTTTCCGACATAAAGAGGCCGTTCGTACTTTTGCACGTTCTTCACATCAAACCTGAGTTAAATACATTCAGCTGCAATGTGACAAAGTGTAAAAAAAACAAAAATTTAAGGTTTGATTGAGAAAAAAAAACACAGAGATCCCTCCAGTTTTAGGATGAATAAAAAGAGGTGAACTTCATCCTGAGGGCCGGCTGAACTGGTTTCTAATCCCACTACCAGTCTGACCGTTTGTTTGCCTCCGTGTTCTTTCACTTCATCTTTGAAACTCAAGATCAGAGCAATTATCCTGCTGCGTAGATCTGTTAGCAAAGCTTGTAAAAGCAACCTCTCGTAACTTGCTAGTGTCAGAGGTGTTACATGATGTCATTGGAGGCACTGAAGAATGCCTGCAGGGAATTAAAGAGAGAGAGAGAGATCTTATGGAGAAGCCTACGGGGCCAACGCTGCGCTCGCTGCCAAGCTTTGTTTCCAAACTCAATCCATGCACGTGTCAAAAGCAAAGCTCACTGCTGCTGAACACTGCACACGCTTTGTTACACTCTGGCAGGCCTGCCCAGTCCAATCCAGCACAGTACTGTACCTATCACTGTGAGCCTTTGAGTCTCTTAATCTGCTTCCAGACTGGAAGGCCTGGTAGAAAGCCATGGAGGGGTTCCTGTGTCAACCACAGCCGAGGAAGAGAGAAGAGAAACAGTGAAAACAGAATGAATGGATTTAAGAAAAAAAAAGGGCTTTTAGCCACTTTAAATTCACATTTGAAGACACATTTTTATGACTTTAAAAGATGTTTAGAAAGACAAAGCTAAGTGGAGAGGAGCAGGAGTAGATGTTAAAAGGTAGGGATAGATACTTAAGCTTTATGGGCCTCCTTCCTCCAACCAGTTAACTTGAGTTACACAAGCTGGGCTACTTAAAAAAAAAAAGACTATCTGAGAGTCTAATCATTGTCACATGGTGAACTCCTACTCTGCAGCATTTTTTCAGCATCAGTCGGAGGATTTCTACCGTATAATAGCAACACAGCCCTGCTTCCGAATTGTTGAGCAGGAAACCTTTTGGTATGAAAAATATGTCCAGAGATCAGATCTTCTGTACTTTTTAAAACAAGACCCAAAATATTTTCAAACTGTCATGTTCAATTTTCAAAAAGGTGTAAAAGAAGTAAATATACATTTAAAACAAACATACCAGGAGTACTTTTCTTTGACCTTTGATAAGAAATGAGATTTAGCCTTTTAAACAGAGATGAACCACTGAATCAACTTTTATCCAGAACAGACTTTGGTTCAGACTGACTGACACTGAAGGAAACTGCACTGCAAAAACAGATTTAAATCAGTGGATTCACCCTTAATTTGAGCAAGTAAATCAGATGATCTGCCAATAGATTGAGCATTTTATCCTTTAAAATAAAGATACTATGCAACTGAAACAAGAGAATTATTTTATTTAAACTCATTATCCCATTTCAGTGGCAAACTGTCTACATTACCTGATGAAGACAACAAAAAAATGCACTTATTTTGTGTGAAAACCTGATGTGTTATGTTTCTATTTGCATTAAAACATTTAAAACATGAAAAAAAGCTACAAAGATTTTTTTAGGTAAGTAACTTCATGTCACTCGAGCCCTTTAGGTGGCAGAAATAAGAAGAAGAGGTTCGACATGCAGGAGACAAGTGATGCAATGAAGGCGATGTAACGGGGGGGGGGGGGGCAATATGATATCTAGCAAAAAAACTATTTAAAATGCATATAAGCACAATTCTGTTTTTTTTTGTTTTTAAACGTATAATCAGACCTCGATCATCTTCATTGCCAGTTAAGTTACCTGGTAAAGAAACCACCAAACTCATTGGAACATAAAAAAAGATACTAAAATAATAATAAACTAAAAAAAAGAAATGAATCTCATTTTTGGAAAAATCTCTAAATTGTTTCATCACTTTTTGTTCTTAGACATCAACTCCTAACTGTGATACTTATAACTGGAATAGAACGAACAGTCCTAAGCCTGCATGGGGACGTCTAAATTTCCATCGGCTCCTCTCGGATTTGAACATTTCACATCACTTGCTGTCTGCTACAAGGACACCTTGTCCCATGGAGGGGGGGCAGAGGAGAAAGCACCCCCCTCCTGCACACTCATTTTACACTGGTTCTCTCCCGCCTCTCCACACACACCCGTTGGCTCTGGGGGGGAATGAGAAGTTGATCTGGAGCATGTGTGTGGACATTACAGCAGCCAAGGCTCTTTCCTAGAAACCTTTGGCACAAACTGCCTTTGTCACATTACCTCATGACTTAACACTCTCGCTCTCTCTTGCAGCTCTGCTTAAAACCACTAAAAGCTGCAAACATCCACACGTGTGGCAGAAGCAAACCTCTGCTGAAACTTAGAGAGCTCTGTACATCTCTGCTATCGGTCCAAATCAGCCCCATCAGATGACTCAAAGTCCTCCTCATGAATGAGGCAAGAACCCAAGTCATGGTTCCTTGTTTTTAAGCAGCAAACGCTTCGCCTCTCAATGCCTCTCTTTGTGAGTCTGAAACACAACATGTCAAAATCAGTTATGAAAGCTCCTCTTTGTGAACGGCTGCATTTAACGGGGCCAAATGTGGAGTCGCAGCCAGAATATCAGAAACGAGGAGGATGGAAGGAGGGAAACGCACACTGGAGGACATTAACAACACACCAAAGGGTCCTTTTTCTACCTTGGTTCGGACCTCATGGCCTGACGTAAATAAAGTGGAGGGGAACAATGATGTTAACAGAACTAACTCGGTAACAAACTGAAACAACTGTGACACGTTTGAAAGGTCGGTGGCATTTAAACGGGACAAGATTCTCAGCAACAGATGATTTGAAAAAAGGAATCAGAAGGTGCAAAACAGAAAGCTCAGTGAGAGCAAAACTGTTGCTAAAGAGAGATGAGGTGAATCCTTGGATCTCATAGCGCTGGCTGGAAAACCTCCACCCCCACCACATGGCATGAGGGTCATTTTCCCTTCAGTTTAAACCACTCTTTATCCAACATCCACTCATCATACAAGATACAACCTGAACATTACAAAAAACGGTGAGTGAGTGAATAGAACGGCGACCTGTCTAACCTCTGAAATCACTATTCCCAATCTCTAATCCCATCCTCCCGTCAGTCTCTCCTGCGGTCGATAGAACAGGCGGCACTTTGGAAGAAAACCGTCTGTACTTGTACTTCAAATGTTAAAACTCATGCCTCAACTAAAGTTCAGCTGATGTTTTGGTTCTCTGATGTGGGATTTAATCTAAAGAGCTGAATGTTTCCCAGTAATCCCATAAATTCTCAATCTTCTGGGCCAAACTGGTCGGTTAGCAGGATCCAAAGCCCAGAGGGAGGCTGGTTAACACTGCAGTGCTGCCAGGCGTTTTCAGACGGGATAAACCTGGAAGTTACACGTCAGGCGCCCCTAGTGGCTGAAAGTGGCAGAGTTCTGCTCTAAAACTAAAGGTACGAGCAGGGAAGGCTCTGCACAATAAACACGAATTACACTAAAATTGGGCTGGGAAACGATTCAAATTTCAAGAATCGGTTCAATTCCGATGCTTAAGATTTAGAAAAGATTCTTTTCAATCCAATCTATAATTTGATTCCTGGTATTAAAGACATTTTTTTTTAGTCGATACCTGAATTACAGGTCTGTCCATCTATGCATCATATACTGAGATTAAACAACAAGTAATGGTAGTCTGTAAGGACGG
Organism: Jordanella pulchra; assembly: GCA_034780135.1. NCBI lineage: Eukaryota > Metazoa > Chordata > Actinopteri > Cyprinodontiformes > Cyprinodontidae > Jordanella > Jordanella pulchra. Next base: position 10,783 of record JAUZNJ010066133.1, read on the forward strand.
TCGGAAATGCTTTTTTAAATGTTTCTTTAGTTACATGAATCTTTAGTCTTTAGTAATTGATAGAAGGATGGATTCAGAGTTGCCATACTTCTAATAGTGGGCGATAATCATCTGTGGATCCAACTTAAGGCATCAAGTACTGAAACGATGCATGTGGTTAGATCAGAGGTCTGCAACCTTTAAAATCCAAAGAGCCATTTGAACCTCAGTGAAGCTGAATAAAAGACTAAAGAGTCTAAAGCTGCAAAGGTCATATGAGCTGTTTTATAAAAGACTAGTATTTTTGTTAAATATATGAAGGAGGACATTTTTTTAGGTTTGAGAATAAGATAAAACATACAAGTCTTTCACATAAATAAAATATCTGCATATTGTTTTGTAAGATTTCCAAGACAAATTCATTTGGTTTCTATTGATATTTGCAAATTGAGGTTTTAGAAAAGGTGGAGAAAAATAGATTTGAAAAACAGAGAAGTACTAGAATCGAGCGGCTGATGTTCGTCAGAACGTAGAGGACCTCCTCCTCCTGAGGGGCGTGTAGCTAATGACTACAGCCGACAACAGGCTGCAAACCAGCAGGATCCGTCGGACCTGAACAATACATCTACTTTTTCTTTTGAGGAATTGTCTCAGGGGATCCGCGGAGGATCCACGGAGCGAGTGGACCTCTGTTTGTTTACGCACACAAAAGCTAGTGAGTCGATTCTCTGCGCGGCACTGTGGATGAAATCTGCCCACCAAATGTCATATAACAACAGCAGAGAGGCTCAGTGTGAAAGACGGGAGGAATACAGAGTGAATAGAAGGTGGAGAACCGTGGAGGGATGCAGGCTGAAAACAGGATATAGCAGGAGAGAGCGCGCCGAGGTCAACGAGGGAAAACCCAGCTGTCCCACTGTCACTGCAACACCTTTGTAAAAAACCTTTTGTTTTATGGAAAAAAATAATTACTTTTCTTTTTAAAAACTGCTTTTGATTCAATTTTTCCTCCTGAAGTTGGGCTGAATTTGTAAAAGCATGAGCTGAGAAACGTGCTTGTTAAACAACTTGGCAGCCCTTCTATCATGAAATAAGGAAAATCTAATGTTTGCAGCTGGTGCTAAAAAAGGTACAATCTGGCTTCACATTGTTCAAAAATGTCATGAAATCTCCATATAAAGCAAATGAAAATGAATCTAAATGATTTATTGCCATCTTCCCCCTCAGAGTCCTCATCCTCCAAGGTGTGAGCACAGGTGCAGGAAACCAGAAAGATTATTTTGAAATTCTCACAAACTCCAAGTGATGCAGCTCATTTTAAAATCATTGGTGCGTTGACACGTTTCAGCATCCCTCAGTAGGGATTACTGAACTGAAAGAGTCCCCGTCTTTATCCCCTGGGAGTGTCGATCATCACCTTAAGTCTGAGATTTCCAACAGGCTGCCAGCATTTCTAAAGCTCAGGAGGATAAAGGTGAGCATCATCACCTCAATCTGGACACCGGCAGCCTGCTGTAACATCCACACATTTGGCATTTTGGCACCAGAACTATCAGGTTATGCTAGCACAGAGTTTACTTTCATGTGAAACACGGTGGCGGCAGCATCATGCTGTTGGGACGCTTTTCTTAAGCAGAGGAGATGGAAGGTGGTCAGAGTTAAAGAGCAGATAAATAAAAGTAAAAAAATACTGGAATATAACAAAGAAGGAGGTCTAAGAAATCTGTTATAAACCAGCTGAGTTTACATCCCAAGTGTTTCACAGATTTCATTCATCTTTATTATTATCATTATTATTTGATAACCTGATAGCTTCCTGGTTTTTTATATCTTATAATAATGAGTCATTTATTACAGACAACAGAATAAATTGTTCAAACACTAAGATTTATGGTTTGATTTTAATTAAGCGTATTGTGAAAAACTATTAAGCTCTTAATGTTATGGAAAGACCTTTTTTTTTTAGAAGAGAAAACTCTGTTTTTTTTAATGGCTGCTTATCAATCAATCATTAATGGTTGGATAATAACCAACTTTAAATGAACTAGATGATAACTTGTGTGCCGTCTGAAAGACCTATACCTCAGAGGAAAGGGTTAAAGACGGATATGGATCCGCTGCAGCCTCCGAATTCACAAACATTTTTATATTTTCATTCAGAAAAAAAAAGTTTGCTTTACAGTTCTTTTGATCATCTCTAGAAAGGAAACAAACACGTTTAAAGCCATAATCATTTCACTTTAATTACTAATATTAGGGTTATTGGAAAACAACAAAAAAAAAGCTTTTACTAAATACATTGTGAGATCTAAGTGTTTAGTTTAAGAAAAAAGTTCGGTGATGACAACCAAAATATTTTCTAATGTCAGATGAGCAAACTAGTTGATGACAGATTTTAAATAAATATTCATTTTTCTGCAGAAACTAAGCAAAGGGAAACAGTCTATGGATCCGAGTCTACAGCTTCCTCTGCATTCTGAGCATCAAGCAGCAAAACATCTTCATTGAGAGAAAGTCCAGCAGCCAGACAGGACGGATCCGCATCATCCAAACCCAATGTACAAAACGGGTCCCCCAAACTCTGCAGCGAGGGAGACAACAAGTACAGGAGGCCGACCCAGCCCTCTGTTAGCCCTCTTATCAGGAGAATAGTGGCACAGTGGAAAGACCACTGCTGCAAGCATGATAGGGCCTGGCTGTCACAAGAGAGCCCCTTCCTGTTATCAGCATGGGAGACCTCTTACAAGAAAACACACAACCAATGGAAAACAGGTGCTGCAAAAAACATACAGCATGGCCACAGAACCAGGACGTCATGTAGCTGGATAATTAACCCGCATTAGGAGACGATATTAAAGGGGGGAAAACCCTCGGCTGCTTCTTCAAGTCATGACAAAGACATGATACAGATACTAGAGGCCCAAGCAGAGGCCAAACAGGAAGAACAAACCAGTTCCATCACATTCCAATATAAAAACATGAGAAGGAAACGGACCGATTTATAGTCCCGATTTAAAATGATGGATTTAAGGTTCTGGGAAGATTGAAGAGATGTAACTACAGATTATTTTGATTAAACTTTAAATTGTTTGTTTAATCAATTTATGATCAGATGGTAAAGGTTCCTCAAAGATTAAAAAAAAAAAAAGGTTTTCCATCTTGAATTCTAGATGTTTATATCTCTTATATTTTTACTACCCTGAGTCGGTTGGTCTTTGCATGTTTTAGAGTCTCTATACTCCAGTCAGCGGTTAATCAATCAGTAAATCTGTTGAAGATTATTTTCATAACTGATTTATCACGATCAGGATAGTTTAAAGTACCTTCATTCAGATTGTACAGTTTATAGTAGAGTAAACCAGTGTCTTCTGCTTCACCTGTTGCCGCTCGATGCCGATCGGTTCATTAGATATTCCCACAAAGCCACAGTGTCCAAGCTAAAGCAGCATCAGTCACTTTTGTTAAAGTTACACCAATTAGAACTAGTTTGCAATTTTCTTAGGTAGAGATTTGAAACGATGGTGAACATAGGAAGCAGTAGATGATCCCAATCAATGCATTTAAGCAAGAATGTCCAAAGTCAGTCGTCTAGGGCTGCTTTCCTGCAGGTTCTAGACCTTTCTCTGCTTCAACTTATGACAATTATTTGTCATGTTTATGAAAGTCCTACAACAGTTTCAAAATATTTGCTTTAGAAAACAAAAAAAGACAAAAATCCAGAAGGTCGGTGAGTGAAAAATGCTGCAATCATGTACTGGAATATCACAAATGTGATTTCATCATTAATGAATACAGCTGTGATTTATAATGATATCAAACTACTGTCCACCCCCACAGATATTCACCTACACCGTGAATCATGAGCTGCATCAATCACATGGAAATAAACATCAGCTGTTGGTATCGGCCCAGTTTTAAATATCGGCCCTTCTAATTAGATTCATCTTAAAGTTCCTGCACTTATTGAATATTTTAGTAACTGAATTGAACAGATTACCCTGAAAAGAAATAAACATTTCTAAAGAAAAAAACATTTAGATGGAGAAAAAAAAATTTTACTTTTTGCGCATTGTTTTTTTGCAATCACAAAACGTAAATAAATATAACATAAATGTGTTTAACTGAGGCTATAAGACGCTTTTTCTTTTAGCAAATGGCACATTTTGATTTGTTATCAAATTAGTTGACGATTATAACCTCTGCCAAAGAGGCTCCACCCCACCCCCCCAACCAGACGGTTATCTGGATGATCACCAAAATCTAATCATCTGTCAATGGTTATAATACGCCCCCTCTGTGAAAATTTGAGCAAAATCCGCCCGACACTTTTCAAGTTATTTTGAAAACAGACAAACAAACTAACGCCGATGAAAACATAACCTCCTGAAGGCTGAAGTGAAAATGATTTAAGTTTTCTATTCCATATCTTTGCTTAACTCGCCAAAGTGGAAATAAATCAATGAAACTGATCCAATAAGGTTGTTCTTTTGCCTCAGCAGAGAGAATTACTGCTTCCTCATTTTAAATAAGCGCAAAGAGAAAATAGTTGAGAATAAATATCTGATATGAAAAAACGACTTGATTTTGGTGAAGGTGAACTAATCTACCCAAGTCGACTTGAAACAGGGGCTGTTTCAGTGCCAGGACTCAACAGAGTACATTTCCTGCCAGCTCTACATTCTGGCATTTCTACGCGACTGTAAATGGAAACCACAGACATTTCAGGCACTGTATCATTTCCGCTCGAGTGTGCCATCTACTCCAGCTGAAAACTGAGAGATTACCTCTGGGGTTTGCATCTGCTAAGAAAAACAAATAAAATAAATAAAGCAAGCAGGAGGCAGGAGGTGTTTACCTGTACGTCTTGTACAAAGAACACCACAAAAAGCTCTCTGTGCTAAACTGGCTTCAACTGGGTTTGTTTAAATGCACTAAAAAAACAAAAAACTTCAGGTTAAAAAAAAAAAAAAAAAAAAAGTGCAAACTGTGCCGTCGCGAGTGTGGCAGCACAAACTGAAACACTCTCTGCTTGTTTATATTCCAAAGTATTTTTTTCCCTTTTTCCTGAGCAGGAACTGGCTTATTAAAAGGTCAGGCATGCAGCTCATTTACAGGGAGGCTGTGATTAGCTCGAGGCTACCGGAACAGTAAGCTAAGTCACGCCAACGAAGGCCACATTTTTCTAGCCGTGCTTTAAAGGCCACCAGAACGCACACACACCTTCCTGGGGCCTGTGTTCACAGGTCACAGGTTACACTTTTTACAGCCGTGCATCGATCGCTATGGCGACTTATGCTGCAAACTTTAAAGTAAGAGATCATCCATGTCAGAGACACAAGTCTGGACCAATAAATCCTTAAGGAAACAAAAAATAAATTAAAAAGAGACGCTGGTGCTGCTTCTTGTTTCTATCAGTCAGAGTGAAACTGCTCTAACACTTTGACAGAGGAGCATCTATTCAAAAGGAAATGCTCAAGTTGTCTGAAACAGACCGCTTACTCTACAAACTGTTCTGGTAAAACACCGAAAACTAGAGGTTCTTGATGTAGAATAATAATACTAAAAGTTTTTATCTGCACTGGATCTGATTTCCAGTTTTCTTTGGAGCTCTGGCCTCACAAAGCAAACTGTTGCTTCTTTACAAAAAAAAGTCAAAGACAACGTACATCAGGGTTCTCAGCTGTAGTCCAATTTCAATCAATACCTTTAGAAGCCGAAGCATTAGAGGAGCTTGATGAAAAGGCTAAATTCGATTTAAATGAATGAAGGCAAAAAAAAAAAAAAACTTTTGAAACTATAATCAGTCTGTTTTTGCAAAAGAATAAAAGCACATCTCATGACTGATCAGCAGTTTTTTTCCGCTGTCGGCATCTTGAACGCAGCATTAGAATCTCCTGACGTCTTTGGATGCCAAATACTAGCTAGCATGACAGCGTAAGAACAACCTGGCTTATTGCAGCAAAACTAAAACCTCTGTTCACTGCTGATCTGTGCTTGTTTGATAGCTCTACTTCCTGCTTATGCTTTGCATCACCTGGTATAGATGGAAATCCCTCTGTTCTTCATTTTAAATTTAATCCAAATCCAGATTAAAATTCAGCTGTCCGATAGCTACCAACCTGTAGGTGTGAAGTTGTTGGCTGACATGTTTAGAGGCTGCAGTAGCTGCAGGCAGACACATCAGGTATTTTGGGTAAAAACTTTGCATTTTTTTCCTTATTTCAGCACTGGTCTACATGTGTGTGCGTTCATAGATTCATGAAGGTTTTTTTTTTTTTATTAATTATACTTCATGAAGCTAAACTGTAACTTTCGGACACTAGGGGTGCTGGATCTGAAACTTGAAGGTTCATCTCCCCTGACAGCAGCCGATAACGCTGCACTACGGCAAAATGAAACAGCCTCCGTCTGTCTTAGAACATGCTATCAGACCTTTTTGGATCCACGAGTGGAGAAGTTATTGGTAAACACAAGGAAACATTTACCCGTCTAGATTAAATCCTACAGAGAACCAATACATGTCTGATCAGATAAAGCTTACATCTGTTTTGTTGCCTAACATCAACTCGTAGCTTAGTTAGCTGAGGTGTTCAGTGGGAGCTCAGACTGCTGTAAAGTGGCACTCCGAGTCACATGACCCATTCAGTGACAGATACGACCTTCTTAAGTTACACGGGGGAGTTTTTGAGCAGACGGTACAGAGCATCCAAACGCACCAAGTTCTGAATACTGACCTGAAAAATCATTTCATCTACTTCAAATTAAGCGGGTCAAAAAATATGCAGGGTTGCTCCCATTAATGGTTTTTGTTTGGAGGTAAACAGTTCCTGAGCTTTAGCTCTAGCGTCATACCGTTCTATCGCAATGTAAGTTTTATACCGCTTAGGATGAAAAATCTTATGCACCTTTTTACACTTTAACTTTTATTTTTCTTCCCAGCTACGCTAGGAGTCCCACGTTCACTCGCCTCCATTGCTTCAGCTTGTTGACCAAATGTTATATTATAAATATACACAGAGGCGCTTTATTTAATAACTAACTGGTCAAAAACAAACCTTAAAAGATAAAAACAACAAATATAACACTTCATTTAGCACAAAATTTATATTTTTGAATTGGATAAAAACATTGTATGCAACTAGCGTATAGATTAATTGAAACTTGAGTCATTTTTTAAATCATGTAAATGGGAGGAAAAAAAAAAACAAAAAAAAAAAACCAGACTGAAGAAAAACTTTAAGCGCATATTGGGGATCAGTTGGACCAATTTCAAAATACTCTGCATGGGTTTTCCTCCATCATATCTTCCCATCATTGCCAGACTAGTTCAGCTCTATTTTTTTCCTGCAGCAGCAGACATGTTTTTTTTCAACGCATCAATAACATTTGTACTCCTATTATAACGCAGATGAACTACTCGCCACACTTCCAACTCCTATATTGATTCAGCATAAGATCAGTTTCCATGAGTCCTTGATTTTCCCGCCGTATCCCAAATGACACATCAAATTGTTCCTCGGAGAAAAGACTGACATTAAGAACACTAACTCACACGCAGGCTTTTGGTTTTAAACGACAGGTTTTCTACTCGTTCTGGCCCCAAGTTTTGATCATCCTTTTTTTTTCTCCCGCCAAAACAAGAAACAAACATTTCCTTCCTGTGATCTCTTCCAACCAACCATCCATCCACACGGAAGTTAAGGTAAAGCAGATTAATGAGCAACAAGTGGCTGTGGTTCGTTTTGACTTCTCAGCTTCCTGCCATCACAGCCTGTTGCTGTTCGGCACATTTTACTCCTCTTATGTCATTTTTTTTTTTTTGTTCCTTCTTTAAAACTGCATTTCTAATACATGTGTAAACAGATAACAATCCTGGCATTCCTAAGAGGTATAAGGACCTTTAAACTCTTCACATAAGACAGCAGGAATGCGTTACCTGTCCTCCTCCCCGTCCACAGGTATGGGGATTTCAAACAGCCTTTGGACAGGCGGACAGGTGAGCTGCAGGCCCCTCGGCATGAGGGGCTTCCCAGCTTCCCTCACAGGTACGACCGGAGACTGTGGAAGGACACCTCCCTCTGACTTCCTTCCTCCACCTGTTGGGTCTAAGGCCCCTGGAGTCTTACTCGGTGCTATTAGACCAGGAGGCAAACTGGGGACTGTCACATTTGGCATGGTCGCACTGGGCGCACTGGTGGGCACGCTTTGCACACCAGGAGATGAGGGGAGAGGCTGTCCGGCAGGGGGGCACTGAACTGTATTCTGTTGTTGTCTAACGTCTCCAGCCTGACTCTCTGTAGAGGGTGGAGGCAGAACCGGAGCGGGGAACTGTCCAACCCCGGGAAGAGACTGTCCCCCGGGAGGTCCGGGAGGAACGGACGCAGGCTGAGGCTGCTGATAAGACTCTGCCTGGGTGCCGGTTGGGTGGATCCCAGGAGCCGGCTGCTGCGGCGGGTAAGGTGGTGGCACTGTCGGGGACTTCTGCAGGAGGAGATTGGAGTGCGGCAGGCCGTTCTGTCCAACAGGAAGCACGTTCTGAGCGTGAGGCTGGAGACCCCCCATGGACGACTGAGGAGGGACATTTCCCGATTTGACGTTGGAGAAAGAACTGTGCGTGGCCGGACCTCCGCCTCCATGCTGCTGCGGTAGTGAAGAGTGGGGTCCTTCGGCTGTGGACCCTAAACCAGGACCAGAGTGTGTGGGTGTTAACTCCACTGAAGATCCAGGCGGATTGTCCTTCGGATTGCTTTCCGGGTCCTTTTCGTAGGACTCCGTACACGTCCACCTCCCTCTTCTGAACGGTTCTCCGGTACCATGATCCAGTTTAATGACCCTGAAGCGTGATGTGCAGCTACCTGTGTTAGCTGGAACGGATCCAACTTTTCTTAACTCTTCTCCGGACGGCTGAGAGGCCTGAGCTGCATTCGAATGCGCCTCCGCCTCTCCGACGTTATTCAGAGCTTCATCCGAGGGCTCGTTCTCGCCTTCATATGTTTCCGACGGCTCCTCGCCCGGGTCGTCTAGACTCTCGGTGTCGTTCTTGTCCCCATCGGGATCTTGGTGGGCTGGAGTCACGCTTGTGATCTGAAAGCAGCTCCTCTTCTTGGCCGGCATCTTCGACATGTTGGCCAGTCCGATCCCGTATGGTTGTGTTTTGTTTTGGTTTTTTTCTACTCTGTCAAAATGAAGCTTTCTGACTAATGTCCCGCAAAGCTCAGATCATATTTAAGAGCACACTTGGGTCTGTTTTCCTCTTCCTCCTACTTAGCTGTAATCAAGATGAATCTGCGCCATCCTCTTCCTCTCTGTCTCCTGTTGCGTTTCATGAAGCCCAAACGCCTCGTCCAGCAGCTCAGGTCCTGACACCAATAAAAGCTGACTGGGTGACGGCTGGTAGGAAATAGAAAGTCAGCCCGGACCGGACTGCTGCTTCCCCGGCTGTCCACTTGTCGGCCGCCCGTGTGTTGCCCAGCTGTAGCAGTTACTTTGAGCTAAGGAGGCCCTTTACTCTCCGAGCTAGCTAACAATTCGAGCCAAGTGGCTGCAGCGGCACACTCCCCCTCTACGTCGGCACAAGTATACGAGACATTTTTGCGAAAAGCCCACCCACGTCTCAGCTACTGCAAAGGCTTCAGGACGTACGCAGAAAACACTTTACTTTGAAGCTTTCTACCGTAAAAAAAAACAAACGGAGCCCCGAAACGTTCCGTTTAAAACAAGTAACTGCCGACAGCTCCCTTCTTCTCCCTTGACAAGATGGCTATGTTGTGTGCAACCGCGCTGCATCGTGGGTAAGCAGCGAGAGCAGCGCAGGAGTGTTTACGTGCGGTCAGGTTGTGAATCACTCCGTGTGATGCATTCACGAACCCTCGGAAAAATATATACAAACGAATGACGGGAAATTTCCGCCTGCTGACAACTAGAACTTAAGAATGTGGGGTTGGCTCTAGAGCCAGGGAATTGAACTCGCAGCTTTGAGTTTAACGATTAAATATTATTGGTGTATATATCTTCAAAACTCCAGAAACAGAGTTCTTAATAGACCGTTTCATTTTACTGAGGAAGCATTTTTTTCATAGATGCAGATTTTTTTAAAGTCAACCCTTTATCATTCTAGTTACCAGTTTTGGTAACTTGCAGTAAACAAGGCCAAATCGTGAATCAAATGTGCATTTTATCCTGAGTGTGATATGTTATCTACTGTAAAGTAAAAAAAAAATGCATCATAAAATCTTAATAAGCTAATTTAAAAAAATATAAAGCTACAATAAAACGTTGAAAAGCTATTTATTTAAACAAAGTCCTTATGAGAGTAACGTTGTATTATAAGAAAAAAACATTTGTTTTCATTGAGAAGAAAGTTGTGATAGTATCATCAAGATGTTCTTTATTTTTGTTATTATTTTTGTGATGTAATCAGCTCAGACAAACTGCAGCCTCAGCCTGAATCAAGCATTGTAAAACAGATGGAAGACTTTTATTTTCTTGTAAAAGTTTATGTAAAAGTACATTACTACTCTGTTTTCATAATATTATGACCTTATTTTGATAATATTGTGCCCTAAATCTTGTAATGCTAGAACTTCATTCTCAAAATATAAATTAAAATTTCCAAAATCACCAAAGACAGTTTAGAAACGCCTCAGAAAGCATATTTGAAATCTGCTGCTGTTCTTTAACCCTATGGAGGGTCCAGCCTGCCATACAAAACTGTTGTAATGGCGGGTAGCAACCTCATGGTGGCAGTATGAGGCTTCAAATTTGGAAGGAACACAAACCCTCGCTGACGGTACAGTTAAGGGGTTAATACAAGACAATGTTATTCTTGAAATATTGTGACCTTATTCTCACATTATTATGACTTTGATCTTGTAATTATAAGAGTTTTGTTCTTGTAAACTTAATATTATGAATTACTTTTTATACTATCACAAGTTTATTTTGATAATATTGTGACTTTACTCTCGTAATGTTACAAATTTATTCTCATATCATGAATTTTATCTCATAGTATTGTCGATCTCAGAACATTATATTTATGTCATCATTCACTTTTCATTAATAACGACTTTATTTTTATAACTCTACAATTGTATTATATCTATATTAATATATTAGGACTTTATTCTCATAGTTTTTTTTTTACTTTAATATCATAGACCAAACATTTTTAAATAATTCAGTAATATAAAAAAATTTATATCTCTTACTATAGCCCTAATACGTCAATGTACTTTTTATGTTTTCAAAGTACAACCATTCTCACCAGCTACTACTTAAAAAGTGCAGCTTGTCGTAGGAAGTTGGATGATACCAACTTTTGGCAAAGGAGGGGGAATAACATTGCTAGATGATTCAATATGCTAATATTTCTCTGGAACATAAAATAAAGAAACTCAACAAGTTATTCATGCAAGATATCAGTGTAAATAAAACAGTTTATGGTTTAAGTGGGGGGCAGACTGATGTTGTCTGGATCATAATTTATTGGGGGGCTATAATCTCAAACTCAAATTACACCTGAGCTGCTGTCTGCTGTAAGGCTTGCAAAAATGTTTCATTTCAGGGACAAATGTTTTGTGGTAGAGCAAACTGTTAATTAGATATTTTTTAAAAAACATGTCAGGATGTTGAACATATAGGGTTAGGATTAGGGTCCAGCACATTGTGGAATGGAGGGTGTTATTTTCTTTTTAATCCTATCAATTCTTATTGTCATTTTGTTTTGTTTTTTGTTTTGTTTTTTCTTCAGCAGAGCACTTTTTTTAAAAAAGAACCACAAAGAAACAATGTCAAACATGCAACCTATCTGATTGTACTATAGAGCCTTGTACAGAAATGTTCAACTCAGTAAAACTCCTGAGGGCAACAGATGTAATGTGGAATTTTCACCTTTCTCTGAAACAAATCTTCCTCTGACACTGGAGGGCAACCAGACCCACCGTGCCTCTGCCCTATAAGCTGCTGGAATTAGTTCCTTAAATAATTTGCATCTTGTGTAATCTGAGGTTTTCTCGTTTTTAACTGAAATAAAATGCATGTTCAGATTTCTATACAAGTAAACCAAAATAGTCATAGTAGTTTCTTAACATATATAGAAAAGAAGAAGAAATGTTCTAGATTTAATAATAAAATGGAGAAACTGCAGCCTCTCCAGACACTCTTTGACCCCAGCAGTGACATAGCCGGAAAACCTCTCCAGGGGTGGCCAGGGATGCAGCAGTGCCCACTGAGGGAAAGTAGATAGGCTCCAGAACCAGTTCAGGGTCAATCTACTGCATACCAACAAAAAAACGAATCAGGACAACATCCTTATTTCACAAATAAAGACAAACTAGATTTTCCAAAAGACTCTGCTTGCATATTTTTATCATCCATACCGGCTGTCACAGGTTCAAACCCAGCTTTTTTGACCTTTGCCAAATTCCTCTCCTCTTTCTTGCATTTTTCCTGCCTGCATACTTCATACTCAAAAATAACAATATAAAGACCACTAGAGCCCAATGAAGAATCGTAACAAAATTACCTGATGAGAAAAGGAAGAAAGAAATAAGAGTGTATTTTGGAGATTCTTGAATATGATGATAGAAGAAAAGGTATTAAAACAACCTCCTGGAGATTTCTTACCTACATTTCCAGAAAAATCATCCTCTGTACTTTTTTCATTAATTGTTCCACAAAATATTGGTATTAAATTCAATTCAGAATTACTTTATTAATCCAATAAAACAAATTAAGAATGAATATCATAGATTAAACAACATCTATATATACTAATGCATAAATTAAAAGGGATTAGTTGTAATTCATCTCTAATTCCACAGAAGAGTCTGAGATCACTTGTAAATATTCATAACTTCCTCTTCTACCTTATAAAGTAGAAACACTAGCTCTGAAAAGAGGATTAATTCCTTATTCATCATCTTTAATGTTTGTATATTCATGTCAGAATGTTGCTGTCGGTTCACTGCCATTATATGATAAATTAAAATGTCCAATCAGTTAGAATATTCCACTGGAGAGTATCATTGCTGCCCCCCTGGGGTTTAGAGGGGTACTGCTTGTTCTTGAGGAAGTGAATTACATGCACATGAGATCCCCTAGTGGGGGGTGGGGGGGGGGGGGGCACAGGGTGGCGCGTGTTTGGCTATGGTGGCCATGTCCACCCTTGGTCCCACATCTAGCGCCGCCCCTGGACCACAGCTTTCACATGGTGATGAGCTGATTTCATATGTCCACATGTGAAAAGACTCCAGACCCTTATTGATATATATTTTGTTGTCTACATTTGCAGCCATAGGATTCAACTGACAGTGGGGAGCAGGGTCGGCCAAAGCCTCAATGAGGCCCTGGGCAAAATTTGATTTTGGGGCCCTTTATCTATTACTGCAATCAAAGGTTACAAGATCTGATCACTGATAGGCTAACTATAAACTATCTGCAGCTCTAGCATTCTTCTGTTTCCATGCTGGATCTAGAGTCCCTTTTTAAAAGTGATAAAAAGAAGCTAACATGCACTTAATTTACAGTAAAAGTGCTGTTTGTTTTGTACTTGTCAGTTTAATGTTATTATATAGATTTTTAAAAAAAATAATTACATTTTTTTCAGTTTATGGTTGATGAACACAAAAAATTTCCAGTTAATTAAAATATCTCACCTGAACTTTTCACTGCTGCCACCCTCTGGTTAAAAGGGGAACTGCTTGTTCCAGACTTGGTAAAATACATAAAATCTTAATTTTCCAATTTTTCTTTTTGCAGATATTGAATGTACACAGTATGGGCACAACCGTTGTGTTTTTACAAAGAAAGAACCTAAAATCTTCTCCCTTTTCCCTGGCGGTGAATGCTCTTTTTATGGTTATTGTACGTGCATAAACTCAAATACATTTAGGGATTTGGGATGAACTATATACCAGAGGGTGCCTGAAGGCATCGGCTCTCCATCTGCTGCTGTGATGATCAGAACAACGTGATTTATTGTTTATATCCTTTCAGTCAATGTGTTTCACAAAATGCTGTATATAGCAGCACCATAATAAGGTCAGTATGGAGGATTCAGTCCCACAGCCCCTTACTCAGGGGTCCTGACATTCTGTGCTGTGTTATGAGCCTGATTCCTGGTGGGAATGTTTGTTTGGCTATATACAGCCCCTAGGGGAAAATGTGAATTCACTGCACTGAACGTGTATTCATTTGAGTCTATTTATGTAGTGAAAGTAAATCATTCACAGAAGTTGCGGTTAGTAATGGTACACCTTTGGGTCTTTATGTTGGATCAAGTTGTGGTAGCTCTGAAAGGACTCAAACTGGGTCATTTCTAAACTCTTAGATTCAAGAATGGTATGAAAAACTGACATCATGAAACAAACACCCCCCTCCCCCAACACACACACACACACACACACACACACTGACACCCACACATACTCACATACTTTGTAATACCAGTATATTCCTAACCCCAAGCTTAACCTAAAGTTAATAATTCACTCCATACCTCCAAACAGACTCCCTAACATGAAAATGGGGATCCACCACATTAGGACCAGTTTTTGGTCCCAACAAGTCTTGGTTTATTTCAGTGGTTGCCAAAGAAGGGCACGCGCCTCCTAGGGGAAGCGTGATGTAACTGCAGGGGGGAATTAAATGAATAAATTACTCTGATTTGAGAGTTTTTTTCTTGTTTTTTTTTTTAAATGTATTGATAGCTATGTTAAATTTTGTTACACACCTGTGAGGTGGTGCAGTGGTTAACGCTGTTGCCTTGCAGCAAGAAGGATCGATCCCGGCCTGGGGTCTTTACGTATGGACTGGCGTCATGTCCTAGGTGTACCCCGCCTTACGCCCATAGTCTGCTAGAGATAGGCACCGGCCCAACCGCGACCCTGATGGATGAAGTGGATGAAGATGGATGGATGATTTCCAGTCATTTTTAACCCTTTTTGTGTTCTAACCCTGTCAGTTACCCTAAAACTAACCAACCATGCATATCCAACCCCAACCTTAACCTAAACTCACACTTTAGTCCTAAATCTGTTAGCAAAAAAGGAGGTGAGGACCAGCCGAATGTCCTCAATTTACTACAAACCGTCCACAATTTGATGGTGAAATTTAAAAATAAGGGGACTAATAAGAAGCACATATCCTAGCAGACTAGGTCTGGATGATATGTTTAAAATTTATATAGCGATAAATTTACTTAATTTCGGTCGATACAACATAATTTCAATATCGATGTAGGAAAAATAAAAGCCTTATAAAGTCAGCCAAGAATGTCCACAACAGATGTCTATACCAACTTATGACGAATATTTTGCTATGTTTATAAAAATCCTCCAACATAACATTTAAGAAATATTAGCTTTGAAAAACAAAAACACATAAAACTACACGAAAACCTGGAAAATCAGTCAATGACCGATTCTGTGTTTATACACTGTGATGTATATTGAAATATTGAAACTGTGTGTAAAAGTATTATATTGAATTAAACCATATTGTGATATATATTGATATTGAAATATTGTCCAGCTCTACCACAGACACACTCATCACAGTTGGAACGTTGCCGCATCTCCTTTGGCTTTTCTACAAGGTTAATTTCTGCACCAGTGACTTTGGTCAAACCAATTGTTTCAGCAGCTGTCTGAGTGGCTGGTCTCAGACGATCTTGGAGGTGAGCCTGCAGGATGGGAAGGTTCTGGGCTGGTGTGGTTACACTTGGTCCACATTTGTGACGCCGGGTGGATGTGCTGCCATATTCTCTGAAACACGTTTGGAGACCTTTTGGTCTTATGGTGGAGATATGAACATTCAATGCACGAGCAACAGATCTGGTTGACATTCCTGCTCTCAGCATGCCAATTGC
>JAUZNJ010066144.1:0-26631 GCA_034780135.1 Jordanella pulchra
AGTTACACCTTTTGAATGCAATTACTGAAATAAATCAAGTTTTTCAAAATATTCTAATTTACTGGCTTTTACCTATAAACTTATGAAAGGATCTTGAGGAAATTTTTACCAAAGGTGCACCTCATGCCATGAAAAAAATCATTTAAATTTGGTAATGATGCAGATCGTGCATGCGTTTTAACTATAGGTGTAAGTCACAATGTGGGGCAAAATTTGTTGTTTGGCGGCGGTGCGCGCTCTATAAGTGATTTTCTAGATTGACATTGAACCAGGAGCACCTCGACACCCCTTTTACAATTTCTAAGTCAATGAAAGAATCAAAAGCGATGTCCAAAGGCCAAGAGTCACTCTCAGAGAACTTGGTGCAAGTGTTTTCTATGAAAAAAATAAGTAGAGTTCTCAGCCGCAATTGCCTCTACGTACCCTTGCTGGGCAAGACTCAACTGGGAGAATGATCTGGTCAGACTTGTCTAAAGCTGCACTTATGGATTTCATAATCCACACCAGGAATGGAGGAAGAATGGTTAGAACAGGGTTTTGTAACTCTGGCCCTCAGCACACACTGTTTGTCATGTTTCAGATGTTTCTACTCAAGCACAACTGATTCAAATGATTGCATTACCTCCTAAGCCTGTTAATCTCCTTTTCATTCAATTCAGGTGTATGTAGGCCTGGAAACATGTAAAACATGTAGGGCAGTGGGCTCTAAGGATCAGGGTTGAGAATCAATCTCCAAAAAAACACCATGTGTTTACATGAAAAATATTTTATGCATATGTTATCCACTTTACATTGCTTCTAGAATAGCAATGCCTTGATATACCCCAGAGAAGAAGCTACTGACTTTCACCATTAAAAGAGTTTTTTGTTTGTGACTTGTTACCTGAAAGGAAAGGTAGATACTTTTCTACATAGTCTTTACTATTTTTGCATAAGAAATTTTCAGCAAAAATTAATCTAATAAAACAATATAATAAAAAAATACATATTATTATTTAAATAAGTAAAGTTAAATATATTATTAAGTAAATGAGCAGTTGACAGGGCTGTAAGGTGAGCAATGGTTAGCGCTATTGCCCTGCAGCAAGAAGGTTCTGGGTTTGATCCCGGCCTCAGGTCTTTCTGCATGGAGTCTGCATGTTCTACATGCAGACTCCATGTCAAAATTAAACGACATACACATTTGAAATATATGAGTTTGTATGTAATGTATGAATATAATATACAAGTTTCACTTTTTAAATGGAATTACTGAAATAAATCTACTTTTTCATGGTATTCTAATTTTATGACCAACACCTGTATGCATGCATGGGTGGTCTCCGGGTCCTCCCACAGTCTAGATCAAATTGTCAAGGACCAATTTTTCAATGTGAAGATAATGCTTTCCACACAAAGCTCAGTCCTTTAAGTCATGAAGAAAAAATATATTGTATATAAGACTTGAAGGCAGAAAATTTTAAGCTTTTGGTTTTCTGCCATTGTTTTTGCACAAATCAAAATGAGTCGCTTGCATGAATTCAATTGTATTCTTTATATTTTTTCATCTGCTGAACTTATGCACAACCTGTTGAAATGAAAGTTTGCAATGTTACAGGTTTAGTGGATGTGCATGGTTTGTACACCAAACCCTAGGCTAGACTGAGTCAACTACTGAGAGAGAAGAATCTGAGGGCGCTTTATAGTGGTGCACATAACATTTTACAGGGTTTAATGGTTTGAAAAATCAAGAGTCATGAAGAAGACTTAAAGTTGCATAGTTACATTATATGACTATACAACCCCCCCAAAAAATTATTTGATGATAATAAAATAAGTGTATATATACACCATACAAGCATCCATCCTGAGCATTGCTGGACTGTTATCCCTCTGGAAATCAAATATTTTTTTTGCGATTTCTTAGACTGGATCTTGGACTTTTTTTTCATCATTTCCAGAGCTCTCTGATGGCTGCTATTGGTTTAGTCGCAATAGGCAAGATCTTTGTTTATCCTCTGTTCATATGGGCAGTATCGTACCTACATTGTTATCGTAAATGCACATGAAGGACCTAAACTCACTAATAAACTGAGTAAATATAAAGTGTAAAACACAAAAATAATAAAAAGTATTTCAGCAGGCTATGGTTATCTTCAACCAGGGTAGGTTACTTGTGCATAAATCAAAAATAAAAAGTCTAATAATATGTCTATGCACCTTTAAACAACAAAATACATTACTAAGATACAAGGTTTAGAAATATGGCAATTCTATCTCAGCATCCTTTATCTTCTTTTGCCAAGAAAAAAATACCATAACCAATTAGTTATTATTACTTTAGTTACGGTTTTTAGAAAAAACAGAAATGATGGACTCATCCTTTCCATGAAGTCATTAAAATTCCTTGTGGATCAGTTCAGAGGTTACTTTACAAGTTAACACTTGACAATTTAGTGCGCAGAGGAAGGAGCTGAATTGAATTAAATGAATGATTCAATTCGCATTGTTTTAATAATGGGAAATACTGTAAACTAATGTACACAACGTACCTATTTTATTGTCCTAATCATTAAAGCTTATCCAATGCTAGCCAATAGAAGAGCAACAGCTTAACCTTCATCACAAGCTCTTAGACTAAATATTCAGTCACAGTTCAGTGCCTCATCTTGTAATTTATCACCACATTTATTTATAAATTTAATTGCCTAATATGCTATGTTTTAAGAACAAAATGTTTCAATTTACGAAAATATTTTTTAAAAGAAACTTTTTTTGTCTTATAGCGATTAAAGTTCTTTTTTTTTTTTTGAATACAAAGAAACAAAACAATATGAATGTTATGTTCTTTGGAATATAAATACAAAGGGCATGACTCTTAACCATAACTGTTGAATGTAAAATGAAAATGGTATGTTTTGCTTTTCTTAAAATAACAAGTTTCCCTTAATATTTTAACATTTTCAGTATGTGACTTTATTGTGAAACATAAACAAAAGCCTCATGTTGCCCAAAATACAGTACAGCTACAGTTTTGATTACAGTCTTTTAACCTATTACTTAAGTAGTAAAAAACTGCTAAGAAATTTCCAATTATAAAAGAGTGAAAATTAGGAATGTACATTATCATAAAAATATTTACGCCATTTATTTATAATAGTAGTTAATACACGGATAAAATAAAACCACTCAGGTCTAAAACTGATTGGCTTACAATATCTGATTGTATCATACATAATATTGTATCCTCCATCCAATTGAATCTAGTTATGTCTGTACAGTTTCCTGATTCCTGTTTCCTATTGATTTAAGAAAGGTAAAGGGCCAAACGTGATTCTTATGCCATTATTAGTTTGAAAGGTTTAGATTCAGAAACTGCATAACCGTTCACCAGTTTGTCTATTTTAGCACTAGAGCAGGGGTCTTAAAGTCAAACCTTTAGGGCCGGTGTCCTACGACTTTTAGATTTGTCTCAGTTTTAATACTCTTGACTCCAATATGAGCTAATTAGCAGAGCTTGACTTCTGCTATTTGATTCAGGTGTGTAGAGCACAGGAAACATCTAAAAGCTAAATGATTTGCTTTTGAAAGTGCTGCAGTAGAGCAATGACTGACCAATTAACATAGAGAGATGGCATGCACATTAATGCTTTATGTGTGATAAGACATACTTGCAGCTGACTATAAGTGAAGTGTTGATATATAATTTCTACTCATCAATGTACAGTACGGCACATTAATCTGTAAAACTTAGTAGTGCCACTTCCAAACAACTATTGAAATGTGGATAGAAAACTTAGGACATTTTCTTAAAATCTTTCAAATGCACTGAATGTTTTCTTTTTTTCAAAATAAAAGGAAGGATAAATTTCTTCATATTTTGAGATCTCACAGATGTCATCTTGTATGCTTGGTGCAACAAGCATAGTTTCATCTCCTCGAATCTTGACAAGTCAGTATCAAACAGGCACACAATATCTATTTTAAGTGCTACTTAGTATTTATAAAAGAAACAATGTAGATTTGTAAAACACACAGCAAAAACCAATGTTAAGACAAAAAAATGCAATGGTCAACTCAATTTTGACATGACGTAGATACAATACAAGAATGACCAGACAAGGTGACATGCAATATTCATGGTAATGATGATGATCAGCATACAGAAGAACACCAAAATAAGTGGCGCAATTATTTTAGATCAGAAAAAGCTAGTGTGGCAAAGCGCGTCTGCATTTAACATGAGAAGCATCTAATAAAGGGTGGATTAGGTTCCATTATGATGTAAATTTTATTTAAAATATTTATTTGTACATTATTTTTTATATAGAAAGATATGAGTATTGCTTAAATTAAACAAGTAAATGTGATTGTCAAATGTGGTTAACTGTGAAGAAAACACAACCTAAATATTGATAACATATAACTCAATTAACACACAGCTTTAGGCAGACAATCATACGTATGCAATATCCATTACTGACATTAGATAAAAAGAAATCAGGAAACTGGCTAAAAGATTTCTTTTTTTTTTCAACACTATTTTTCTTTCTTTACATGGAATTCTAGTTTTGTTTAGTAGGTCAAACCTTCACAAATGTTTTGCAAAAATAACTGCATTAGAAATGGATAGAGATTCGGTAAACCATTTTTGTACTTCTTTCTGCTGTATTAAAAAAGGGTTTACTGCAAGGTCTATTGTAATGGCAGCAGGGATAGATGAGTTTGCTTTAGTGTAATGTATGTCAGAGAGTGTGCATTCTGATTTAGTGCAAAAGGTAGGGGTTCTAATCCTGATGGCTTGGGTCATGTGTGTATTCCCTATCGTCGGTAAGATCCGGTTCAGGGTCATAAATCATCCTCTCTACGTCTTATAAATATGAATATAATCATACTTTATTACTTATTGTCCATGATCCTTAGGACGGCAAAACAAACAAAAGCAACAGCAAAAAATAAAAATAAAATATAAAAAACGTTGAATAGGTTGGACTGTAACATCACATAAGTGAAATAAAACCCAAAGGTACAACAGAGTATTATAAACATTGTGCTTCTTTAATTTCACTTACTACAGGCCTCCATTGTCTTTGTAGTCTTCCAGTTTAGATTTAGTAATATTTAATATATAGATATATATTTATATGTATAGAGAGAGATAAATGTACACGTATAATCCGCACTGAGGTCTGTCTCTTGTGGCAATCAGAGAGGCTACCGGTGGCACCCCGCCTTCATCACCAACTTTTTTGCGTCTCTTTCCACAAACAATTTCCTTTCTTCGTTGATCTAGTTCTTCTTTTCTTTCTCAGTAGTTTCCACGTACCCCAAAGAACAATATCCAAGGATAACAGTCTTTGTGAAGTTCTTTTTTTTTTCCCAGTTTCATCTTTCAGCATTTTCCTTCTTACTTTTCCTTGGAATCCCAGTTCTAATTTTATTCCCTCCTCTTCTTTGTCATCTTTGGTAGCGTGTCCGACACTTTGATGTGTCCGCGAGCAGGTTGCCAAGGGTTGTGATAAGGAATTGTCGGGTACAGCGTATGCACATGAACAAACAATAAGGTTAATGAAGCAGAGAAAAAGGTGAGAAAGTGACATTAACATGAATAAGGTCTCCCTATTATAGTGTTTAAGATGAAGGTTTTACTCTTTTATAAGTCAACTTCTAATACAGACAGTGAGTCAGTTGGTTACACTCTGTCAATAAATGCTGCAACAGTCCAAGAAATCGAAGGACAAAAAGCTGAAAACTTTGTTTTATCAGTAACAGAGGAATGAAATTGATATAAGGCAGGAGTGATATGACAGCGAATGAGGAGGACAGACAAGTGACGGCACATGTACTGGGCAAAGAGGAGGATAAAGAGGGAATTAAAAAAGCGCATGTCGGTGCCTTGATGTTCTAAGTGCTCATCATCTATAGTGGAGTAAGAGGAAACAGGAGAGGCCAAAGATCAGCCACCTGGCCAGTGGGAGTGGGGGTGAACCTCCAATAAGAACTAGAGAAAAAAGACAAACAGAAAAAACTCAAATCACTTTATGCAGAGACAACACATTTATATTTGACTTTTGACCGGCTTTTAAATTATTTATGTGACTCATAAAACTATAAGGCATATTCACAAAATTAATTGGAGGTGCTTAATTTAATCTAAAGTCATATATGTAAGGTAAGGTGAGGTAAGTGAAGTGAAGTTGAGGTTAGGTATGGTAGGGTAGCGTAGGGTAAGGTAAGGAATACGTTTTTTGTTCCACAGTGGGAAAATTTAAGTTTAAGGTAGTTAAAAACAAATAGACATACTAATTAAACATTTACAACAATAAAAGAGAACCACCAATGTAATTACATTTCAACACTAAACCATCAGAAAAAAAATCTCAGAGAGGTAAAAAAAAAGTGAATTTCTTAATAAAAAAGGTATATTTAGCTAAATATTTAGAAATATGTAAGCAACCAGTTAACAGTGATGCAAAAAGCAACAAAAGAAATTTTATAAACTAACAATTTCAGAGGGAGCCTTTAACATCCACAGTCATGAGCATATTTGTTCCTTAATAATACACATATCAAGTGGATTAGATGCAGTGCAAATAATTCTTGATCAGCTCAAGAAGCGTTAGACAAAGTTGTACGTTTTAAAATACTTATTGGGTCTTTTGGGAACAGTAAAGATTATTGAGTCTAACAGTAGATGAAAGGAATGTGAAAGTGATTCTTTGTTCATTTAATGGTATGTATATATGTAAGTGAAAGCCAGAGCTCTTTAGAGCAAAGTTCCTGCCATTCTAAAAGACTGGAGCTTTTTATGTTACAGACTTTGTGGGATAATACCATCCACTGAAAGCTGGTAAAATTGTTAAACTGGGAAAAACAAAACTTTGTAAATAAAATCAAATCAATAAAATCACCTGTGCTCAGCAGGTGTAACCAATGTGTACTTCTATCAATACTATGCATTAATTACACACCTTTGGGTTTTTCATAATATAAAAAAGTATAACTTAAATATAAAAAGCTTAGAATCAATTTCTATAGACAGCATGTAGTTGTAGTATTTTAAATATCTTGTTAAATATATTATATATTTTTTGCTTCCAAACTAATCATCTTAAGGGATGCATCATTCTATATCTTTTACATTGCGCAGTATTTATTATTTTTAGAAACACCACTCTGATGTGTTTTATCCTATTACATGTTATTTTTCAAAGTTTAGATAAAAATGCTTGATCAGACTAGGACACAAAGAAAATACCGAAAAATAACAAATATAATATATAAGTATATAAATATATAAGTATATACATATATAAATAAGTATTTGTGTATCAACCAAGTATTAATAAAAAGAAAACTATCCCCTCTGTGTATTGTTGAATGTGTAGGGCATTTGTTGTTAAAGAGAAGAAGAATGTGAACTGATGCAGAGATCGCTTTCATCTCAATGAACTGGATGGGATTGTTTGCCCATGCAAGTCTCCTTTTTGAATTTCTTCTGCTTTTCAGTTCAGTCTGCTTTGTGAATCTGGGTTAGAAATAGATAAATATTTGTTGCAAAGCAGAAGATTGCAAGTTTCATAAATTCAATCTATGGGAATGGAAGAAAGTGTTTAGATACAGATTCAGGATCAGTTAGTTTTATTCTACAATAAAAGCTTACTCTGTTTTTATAGTTTTTACTACACTGTAACCAGCCATATACTTTTTCTAATCCACAAACAGCACAGGATGTGCTTCATAAAAAACTAAAAATGTTACCTTCTTCAACATAGCTTTATGGATAAAAAGTTAGTAGTGTATTCAAAATTCAATATGATTTCATAAAAACTGTCCATTCCTCAGGCACAAAATCAATACCTATAACAAAGCTTTGATATATCTGCAGCACACTGCATTTCTGTTGCACAAAATGTGGACAATGAATTGAAAAAGATGCTACGATCAATGTTTAATTTAAATTGTTTTACTAGTCTTGCAGTGCTTTTCAGGGCATCACCTTATGGTATCAAAATATTTTAAGTCTTCTGGTTTAAAATTTCTATAAAGTTTCTATTTTCTAATTTCCAGTCTGTTTTGGCTTGGCTTCCTTTACAAGCTCTTTTCAAGTTGCTTATTGCCCCCTTTCATTTTTCTTCAAAGCCCTTGCTGTATAAAGGCTATGCTTGTCAGTTGCCCTTTTGTCCAGTCCTTGTTAGTGTCTTTGGTTTAATGTCTGCTGGCTGTGGAAAGGTTTGGTCTGTCTTTTGTCAGTATGAATATTCAGATTTTCAGCACACAGTCATTAAGATTCTGGTATGCAGCTGGTGGAGCTTAGGTGGAAAGCCATGTCTAGGTTGGTTTGCAATTTTTGCCATACTCTCTCCATATTCAGAAGTTATATTGAACAGAGCTGTATGAGATATTCAAAGCTTGTGATGTTGCTTTATGAACAAATCCTGGTCCAAACTGCTCAAAAGCCCTAACTGTTTACTCATTTTGTTTATCTTCATAATACTGTCGGTTCCCTTTTGTTCCCTCAAAAACATAAGTGAAACCAGTTTAAACAATCACAGTTGCTCCTCAGTTCTTCAAGGTGACTAAATTAGCAGGTGAAACAAGATTACACACTTTTCTTTAAATCAACTATGTATAGAATAAAATATTCAAACTATTATTTAGGGGACCAAGTTGAAATATTTTAGTATTGTAAACAAAAATGATTAAATTAACAATGATAAAAATCAATCAAAATTTGAGGAAAACAAAATTCCGAAGAATACTTTCTGTAAGTCCGACATAATGCAGACCCCTTTATTTTGATTCATGAAAAGCTTGTTAACCCTGAGGCCAGTCATGGAGCGTTAAAGATTCAAAAGGTTTTAGAAATCACTGCAATGACATTTATTTCAGGTGGTTTAAAATTTTTTTGAATCCCCTTTGTTTGAAAGAAACTGCCTTAAGAGAGAGAATTTTGAAAAACCTCTTTTTTAGAAGAGGCACTATGTCATCTTTTACCAGATCATCTTCTCTGGGATCATACAGATGAACCAGGTGGAGCTCTGTGATTTGTGCAGGTGGAGTTGGACTGAATAAGTCAGAAGCAATGATTGTTCATTTAGCACAAGGCTCCTTATGTAAGCTCTCTGGTAAACTGGCATTAACGGGAGGTGCAATGTAGGCTGCATATATACAGCACAAATAGATAGCAAAACTTATTTTTTCGTTTTTTCGTTAGTTTGTATTGTCTTTACATTATTACTACAACAAGGATAGTGTATACTAACTCATTTTTGTTTAGGTGAGTTTTAAAGTCCCCATTCAGCCTGGAAAATTATAATCAATGTTGTAAAAATTAGCTTATTCAACAGTTGTTGAGCAAAGACGCCAATCACTGGGCCTGATGCTCATTGCAATATTAGCACAGCATAACAATCTGAGTGGTATCTTTCGAAAATATTAAACAAAACTTGTAAGTAAATATGTTTAGATTCTAAATATTCTGTGGCTTCTCTGGAAGATGCAGCTCGTTCTTTCTCCAAAATGGGGGATACAGCAAAGCTTAGTTCCTCTTTACAGAAAGTGGATTCAGTGTGGAGAAAAAAAAACGAAATCAGAATTATGTACTTGTAACTCTTTATGAGATGCACCTTGTACTCATTACATTACTTTATCTATTTTTTATGATGTTCCTTTTTTATTTCATTGTGTGAAGAAAATAGTGAATTATTTTGCAGTCTTCATTTTACCTTGCAGAATCTATGAAGGTAAAATCTCAACACAAGTGCTTATGTATCTTGCAATGGCAAAGACCTTCGTGTAGCCTAATAATTACCCATCTGTTTGTGCTGTGTGAGTCTCAAACAACCCGTAGGACACAAATGCACACGCGCACTCATCAAGAGCTCCAGAGCTTTCCTCTTCCTGTTTATGCCATCATCTATTATTTACACCAACCACCAGTGTTGATACATGCACATATGTGTTACATTGCATCAAGCAGACGCTCATATACATGCATCTCATTCAGAACGCTCAGAAAGGTTTTAAAAGAAAACAGAGGTCATTAATTATTCATGGCAGTGCATCTTTTTTGCTGTTGTGTGTTGTTTCATGGCTCTGATATTTTTTTCATCGTAAATCCTAGCAAAAGTTAACAAAGCCCTGTAGACTTAAACCACATGTTGCTGATAAAATCAACTTTGCTGTGCTAATACTCATATCACACATATGACTTCTTTTAGGAGTTCAAACTCTGCTTGTAATGCATTTAGCTTCTTTTTCTATTAGACTTTATATGTAATGAGTAGAGCAGAATTAAAAGCATAAGAAGACTAAAAGCAGCTGCAGCATGAACTATATATGCAAGCAGGCTGTTGTGCACCAGCATTTTGAGTTCAAATGAAAGGTTATATATTTCCTCTCTTACTATTTTTATTTTTTTTTGTTAGAGTTTGAAAAGCATGCATCACATATTTTGGTCACTCTGTGTCTTTGGCCTTTTCCCGTTTGACCCTTGAGGCATCTTGTGTCACTATAAATGTTTATTGGACTTGAAGTGTTTTAGTAAAAGTTTGTTTTTAGTCTAATGTCCTCAGGGCAACAGCGTTTTACACAATTCATGTGCATTTTTTACGAGTTTAAGTTTATCAAAGTGACTTTTTTTCCTTTTGTTTTTCCTCCACATGTTGAAATTTATGGATGGACTTGTTTGCTCAACCTCTACCTCCATCATGTCCACAACACATTAGGTCATTTTTTTTTCCTGCAGCCCTGTCTTGGAGAGTCTCACTGCTTTTTCTTGACAAATCTTCTGGATGGGACTTTTGTCTCAAAGCATCTCACAGAACAGTTGTGTGATTATTCAAGATCTCGATCGGCTTGTTGAGTAAGAAAAGCCGAGATGATTTTTCCCATTTGGGTTGGAAATTTACGCCTCATTTCAGGTGCAGCAATCTGAACATTGATCTGTTATGTAATTGATAGTTTTGAGGATCAAATGGCCAGGGTAGTGATAAAATATGCTCATGTACAGTATCATAGGTCTTCCAAGTAATGTGAATGATTTTGCTCCCCTCCTCCTCCTCAATCTAAGAATATGCCTTCCCTGCCTTCATGTTGCTGTTACGTTTCCTTTTGTGTATGTGACATAACCTGCAGTTGACCCACCTTAAATCCATCATAGACCCACTTCTGATCTAATGTAGCCTGCCTACAGCACAAACAGGTCTGTAGATGATGGTAGCTCTTCACTACATCCTTTGCCAGGTTCCTGCTTTTGGGCATCAGGTAGCAGCTACAATTTGAAATATTCAGAAGAAGCCCGAGTATAAGCTGAACATCACCTCCCTCAACAAGAAGGTCCAGTAGCTGATATGACAAACCTTCCACTTGTCCCCCTCTAATGGTCTGGAACATTTAAATTATGACAATCAGATTTGCAACTCTTCTTATGTTGCACTTGTTTTTGCTACTTGCAGCATTTTTCTCTGCAAATGTTTTGTGTTAGTATAATTTATGCATTAGCAGCAGATTTACTGTTTGCAAGTCTCATTTTTGTGTTTGCACAACTTTTTGATATTGATGTGAAATCATGCCTTAGCACCCCTAGCTACCATACTTTTACACCACTAAAGGTCGAACATGTGATGGGAGTAAAACAAGTGTTGCTTCCATGACTAAAACATAAAAAAACCCATTAACAATTATTATTTTGAAAAATTCTAGTTAGTTATGACTTAATTCAGATTTGAACATTTGCGTTAATTTTGTTTGTTGGCCTGTTTTGAACAAAAACAATCTTTCCATCATTAAAGCCTTAAACTTTCTTTATGACTTCTAAGTTCATATTGAAGCAATCACTATTTTGTGTGAAAAATAATATAATTTCCACTTTGGTCACATTTTCTACCTTTAAACAAGTGCTTCATTTGATTTTTAGGAGAAAATTGTCATACTTGTATTTTACATGGGTATCAAAAGCAGTGTTTAGGTGTGTTTAGAAGCATCTCTGTTCATAAGCACACAGGCACCAAGCATAACCCATCAGCCACATCTTACCTGTCTTACCTGCGTTGGCTACAGTGTTCTCCTGCTTGCACTTCCCTATGGTGATGGACACATCATCAATGGCGATATCTCCCTCAAAGCCTGCACCTCGGATTCCTTCAAACACAATCTGTTTCACGAAGACACCAAGACAAACAAGCCGATGATGAGTGAGTGAATTGAATCCAAAGATTTACACAGCCAGTGCCATTCTTGAAAATGACTTATCCTAAAACAATGAACTAATGTAAATAAATTTCCTCTTGTTCACCTTCAAGACAAACAGACAACAGTACTGTTTTAGAAAACTTTTTGTTTGTTTTTATGCTTTGATGTTTTTTTATTTTCTTCCATAGGTGATTTTGCAAACAAATCTATTTCCATCTCTGCTAAAGGTGAAGACATTATACCTTTGCTGCTGTTCAATGCTTCCCATAGAATTCTTTTTGAAAGACTTTTGTGGCCCAAGTGGCCTTTATCAAATAGTAAATGTGCAGGGGGAAGGATAGAGAGAGAAATGAGATGGACAGACGGACCGACAGATTTCTTATGATGTGACTGGTTAAATGATGTAATGTAATCATGGTGCTCTATAATCAGAACATAAAAAATCTAAAAAGTAATTATTAAAAAAAACTGTATCTAAATAAAAATTATATAATTACATTTTTTTATTTTTAATATAACTGAAAAAAATGCTTTTGATTTCAAGGCTTTAAAAAATTAACTTAAGATATTTTTTTGTTTCTTTTTAGAGAGTCGGTTTGACTGGTTATGCTTAGATGTCAGCATGTCCCTGAGCATTTACCATATATTTAGCAGTCATGCTTGTGTATCATGATCTCTTCAGGGCCTACATCAACAAAAACAAGGCTAAACAGGAGTCTCAGCAGAAACCTTCCCTTTTTAGTCAACAGCCATCTGGTTTCTGAGTGACAGCCTAATTACTGCAGTGTAACAAAGGCACCCAAACGCCCATTGCAGCTAATCAAAACAAAAAGACAAAAACAAAACAAGCGTTCTCTTTCTGAGGGAGAAAAATAGAATAAAAAGGAATTCTTTTTACTTATTAATACAACAAAACTTACATCTCATCCATTACTTGAGTTGAATATACAAATGATTTATCATTTAGTGAGGTTAAATAATAAACACCATTGATAAAGTGTTATTTGTTTTGAATAACTTCTAAGATTGTTTCATTCCCATAGAAATGGCTCCCCATCTTTTTATGTATGATATTATATTTTATACAGAATCAAGCTTATATAGTAACATATACAGTATGTCAGCTATCTTTGGAGCAAGGCACTGGAACCTTGATTTAACATGGTTACTGTGTGTGGAAATCCCTTGCTGGTGAAAAACCTGCCTGCTTGTTGCTTATAAACAAGCCCTGTAATAAATATCTAAAGCTCTGCAGGTGCAGACATGGAGGAATAACAAATAATGCATGACTTGGTTTACTCTACAAAGTCCATCTGTTTAAAACCACCATGCTGCAGTGTTGGCATGTACCCCACCATCAATTTGTTAGTAAATATATCAAGCTAAAACAAGTGTGGGTTCCATTAACCTGATCTGGACCTACCGAGTGGAAACCTCCCCCTACATAAGCTCTTTGTGAATGAAAGGTGAAGAATAGGCTAAGCAAAATCAACAAAGCTAACATCTCTCATGTCAGAGGGTTTCCAATGCCTTTTATCAATCTTTGAACATTTTGTTTGTGCCCAACAGTAATGTCAAGTTGAAGTACCAAACATAAAATACACTGGACAGAAACCGAGAATCTAATCATGATCAGGTGATGCAGGTACATTTAAATCTGAGAGAGATTTGTCACAAAGTTTGATCAGTCTCTGAATTAGAGTATGTATAGATGTACAAGATATTTAATTTTGAGTATGATTACTTTATCTCATCTATGATTACCCATTTAATGACTGAGGACGTTGCAAAAGCCTTATCTAAAGCATACAGACTTACTAAAGTGTGCATTTGGAACATTTAAGAGTTTCTCTTCGCGTCTCATTAGCTTCATCTTTATCTAGAGTTCAGTTGATTACATTAATAAAATAAAATAAATCTAAAGTGCAGACCCACATTTTCATTTTTTCTTTTTGTTTTGATAAGGAATGAGAAACCACTGAGTGAACAAATAACTACCTGAGAAAAACTTGAAACAGACTGGGTGGTACATATGTAGAGGAATAAAAAGGTCTACAGCACAATATGGATTTAGGTGGTCAGCTCTTCTAAGCAAGGAATCTGAATATTAGACCAACCAAATCTGTGAAGGAAACTTTAGCAGAGAAAACAGGCTAATTGGCCAAAAGTCCACAATACTCTCAATTAAACACCCTTCCAATTACTTTCTCACTGCTTTGATAAAATGAGATGTACATTCTTTGTGAATACTTCTTTGCAAAGCAGAGTTTATTCACAGAATCATACCTCAAAAACTACAAATTTAGAGACATTCAATTATTACCTCTGACTATATTAACTACAAGCAAGACACAAGATTTTTTTTAATTAAATAAGGTTGGAAAAATAATTGCGCCGAGGAATCACAGAGAGACTGTCGCAAGATGGGCATAAATTATCAAGAACTACAGCCTCTTTAAAGTATAGTACGCATTTATAAGTACTCCAAGAAAAAAAAAAAAAAAACAGATTGGAGTGCTCTGTATAAATCTACACGTTTCAAGGCCTGGGTAATGAGCTTGTGTCCTTTAACTGAATTAGTGCAGCCAGCCGAAGTGTGACTTATGTTAAAAATCACTGGTGGTCACTAAGTTAAGTCAAGTACATCTTTGTGTCTGAGCTTTAAGAGTGGTAAGATTGTTCATGGCAAGTTTTATGGACTATTACAGGAAAAAAGAAACCTTAAAATCAAAAGTAAGCCTCCTACTAAGGAACTAAGGGAAATAAAACCTAAGGCATAAAACAAAACAGAAAAACAACAAATACCAAATAGATATTGACATAAAATAAACTGACTTTTAAAAAATAAATTGAAAAAAGAAAACCTTATTTAAGACAAAACGTAAAAGAAGAATTAAAAAAGTGTCAAGTTGCTATCGGGCCCCGATGGTGAAGCTAATAAGACAGTTAAAGTATGCCCATGCTGCCTCCGCCTGTTTAGATAAGGTTAGAAAAAAATGAATAAAAAACATAAATAAATTAGAGAACAGATCTCTTTGATAAGCATTATATTATAGACCAATGTGAAAAGTTCCCCTTCCAGGTTTGGCCAGGACTTTGTTTGTTGCATGTTGAAAGAACTACAACTAGCTAAAGGATTTTTATAGCAGAGTTTGTTTGCTATAGAAAGACAATACCAATAATCTAACCAAACAAAAAATATAAGCATGATTCAAAATTAGCGATTAAATAAAAAAAACACAACAAGGACAGTATTGATTTGGTCCATATTTAGGATGATAGTAAGTCTATTAGCAGTGGGCTTTTTTGAAATTTAGGTCTGAATCCGTAATGACTACTTTTTTTGTAAACTTGTGTTTTTTGAGTCTAGTTAATTGCTTATATCTAAACTTATATTTCTTGGAGATAAAAAAAAATACTTGTAGCTGGTTTTCTGATTATTTCAGTTTGAGTGTCTAGTGTCATTAATATCTTACATGAACTGAAAACCTTCAAATCAGTGCGTCAGAAAATTACAGTGAATATCACATAAAACTATTAATAAAGGATTTTAATTCTTGAGTCAGACATATAAAATAAACTATTATGATCATAATGAAGGATAAATAAATTTGAGAACATAAATGCTGAAGAAAACTGATTTACAATTTTCAACTGACAAATTAATTCTCATTCTGCCGATTAAGATTTGAAGTAATCTAACACATTACAAGAAAATCCCAACAACTACAAGACAATAAACCACCACAAAACAAATCCACCCATTCATTTTATCAATTAATATGTTGTGATCTCTTTGTTTGAAGAATAAATTAAAATTAATATTAAACATTTTCAAATTTAAAAGAATGTGGAAATAGTAGACATTGAATATGTAAGAGTGGTCCCAAAAAGGGTTTGAAAATTAAATGATCCCTTCATTTATGTTTGGCACTTTCCTTTAAATCCCATCGATATGCTGTACTGAAACAAGAAAACACTTCCAGCTGTGACTTTCAGAGACACAACTGTTTTAGACAGGAATAAAACAAATAAACTTTTTTTCTCATGATATTTCAAGACTGAAAAAAAACGAAGCAAGATGAACAACTTGTGAGTGTGTAGGTGCAGAAAGAAATCAAAGGATCAAAGGAGGTACAGTCACATGTCAGGTTGGAGCTGCTTTGAGAGTGTTGTTTTGTTGAGCCTTGTAACCTTTAATGTTCCCCTTGATGTGCTGTCCACACACCAGATGGGGCACAGTCCTGGAAAAAGGAGCAGTAAAAGTGACTGACTTTACACGCCTTAGGGAAGGAAAGAAATACAGAAATATACAGTGAGGGCTTTCAAATTCCTGTGAGGTGCAGGTTCACTTTCCAATGCTATGCACAGAAGGATATAGGTTGGCCTGGTTTCCCACAGGGAACTCAGGTGCAGGACACAGATGGTCTCGGGTTAAACTGGAAGTGTGGATGAGATTTGTATTATTGTAATTCAATTTCTTTAATAAGTAGGGGTCATTATTGCTCTATTATGTGTTCCTTGGAAAACCTATTCTGTCTTTAATAGCTTTTAATAATAGATTTCACTTTAAACTCACAGAAATAAAATCACACATTATTAATGTTTTTCAGTGTGACTGATTTAAGCAAGTATTTTTAATTGAATTACATTCCATTGAAAATCTAAAGATGTTGTTGTTGTCTCATTAATAATGTGAAAACTACAGTTCACATTGTAAAAACTTTAAACATGAATATCAACTGATAATGCAATCACTCTTACAAGAAATAACCAAATTGTGAAGCTACTTTATTAGTTAGCTTTTCTGCTTAAAAAAAAAACATGTCACATATCACATTCAACTAACATAAAGTTAGCTGAATAATACCTTTTGTCCAATAGGGGTAAGTAATAACAGTACTCTCAAAGGCATAATTACTTTTGCTTGATCTGGCAAAAATAGAATGAACATACAGTGGCAGAACCTTACATGCATGTATGGCATCCCTTCAGTTGTGTACAGAATAAAATGTTCAGTCTCTTCATAGTCACAAAAGCCACTACTTTAGAGACTGAGTGTCAAATTCTAAACATCACCAAAAGCAAAAACTGGACAGAAGATCTTTTCTAAGATCTAACCAGCTGGTTAGATCTTAGAAAAGGTAACCAGGAGACATAGGCATATAGAGATATTTTAAGCTTCATGAAACTAACAAACATTAAACTTCTGTGGTAAGTCAATAAAAATATGAAGTTACACCCAAGAATATTTTGGACCAGTTTCAAAATCGTATTAATTTTATTTTACTCAAAAGCGGCAGAAGTTGCTAAGAGAGAGGTTAGCCAAACTAAAATGGTAAGAAAATAGAATCAAACTTGTACTAGATGATGGAGAAAAATGTTGTGAGGAATAATTGAGACAATCAAATGCAAGCCAAGTTTTTCTTGAAGGAGAAAATAAGTATGCAGACTTTAAAAAATAAAGCAGTATTTTACTCTTTAAACTGTTGAATAAATAACCACTAAAGTGTTTCAGAATAATTATGAGAAATAAAGTGTATTGCATCAATTCAGCCCTATAATGAAGCTTGAGCAAAATTTTAACAAAGTAAACATCCAATAAGAGGCTCATCCAACTTTGAAGCCACCCTATCAGTGTTGGACCAGACCTCCACTAAGTCCAAACAGCATTCAGAGTCCAGTTTAAAAGACATTTGAAATCTCAACGTCTGCTTATGTCTGACTTGACTCGGGTGGCTTGATTAGACCCTCCTCCACTCCGTTCTCCATCTTAGCCATAAGCTCCACCTGACCCCATCTTTATACCGCTGCTGCCCTCATCCCATCAGATGATTCCTCTGGTCTTTACTGCATTTACATGGCATCCCAACCAGTCCGGCAGAAGACCGCCATGTTGAGTCTGGTTCTGCCAGAGAATTCTTCCCAAAGGGGAGTTTTTTCTCTCCACTCTCGCTCCATGCTTGCTCAACATTGAGGTTCACGAACCTATGCCTCATTCCAGCTGCCATATATCTCTGTTCCACCACCAGTTTCAGGCCAGGGCGGAATTCATCTCATTCTCATTCATCAGCTCAGGCATAAAATCAAAGTAAAGTTCAGTGCCGATGTTTCCCACTGTGGTCTGTACATCAAAGACTTAAATATTGTATTAACACATCACATGACTCCACACATCCTGGTCGTAGGCTGTTTAGACATTTATCCCACAAGGCACAAACTGTAAAAATGTGTGAATACAGGCAGCACTCTGTTGAACACAATAAAATACCTCACTATCAGGTTTGTCAGCTAATCTGCCTCTTAACAAAAAGAACAACAAGCCTCTCCTCATGATGGACTTTACAGGCTCACTATTATGTACTATATCCTGTCCTTAATGTTGTCTTCTAAAGTGTTTCTTAGCTATTGTCATAAATTGTTTAGGTTATAGTTGACTTATGGTGTGAGCAATGGAAACAAAAGTCAAATTTTCTGTTTGCACACACAAACTTGGCCAAAAACAATTACCCAGATTCTTATTCTGATACACTAACACCCTCCTATGTGCCAGCTTTAAACCTCAACAAACAGTTCTTCAAATATAGCCTTACCATTAGTACTCATATATAGGATAATTCTCTTATTGCCTGATCTTCAAAGATTGCAAAGACGGGGCACTAAATGGCATGCGCAACAATTTTTTGTGAGTAAAATAAGTGTTACAGGTGATCTACAAAGATTTGCTGCATAACTATTAAGATAATGCATGTCCAACAGGCAGTTTGGGAGAGGCTAAAAAAGTAACAAAAGGTTCAAGCAATGGTTATGGAGGATGTTTCTTTGCAGGGTCTTTTAAAAAAACTTTCAAATTAAAAAAAAAAAAAAAAACTTTCTAATACTGGCGCCTGGGCTCGCCGGTGCACTGGTGGAGTTCAGGGTTTAGGGGTAGATGCCCAGGTGGCTACTGGCTTATATCTGGCGGCTTCCCTGCCGGGGGGGGTGGTGCGCCCTAAGGGCCTCGGTTCCCTGGGGCCCATGGCCAGATTCACGTCGGGGAAGCGGGCTGCCAGCAGAGCCCTTGGAATCGTCCCGCAGCTCCAAGGTGCTTTGGTGTTGCGGTGGCTGGGGGACTTCCTCGGAGATGTCTCTCCTCCTCCCTTAGTGGGGGTTAGATTTCCTGGGTCGGCCCCACCTTGGCGTCTTTGCTCTGGGGATATTGGTCCTGAATGTCTAAAATTATTATCATCGTTTATGTCCCAACAGTGCCCGCAATGACCTAAGAAAGTGTTGCCTGTGAGTTTGCTCCTGACTTTCGGAAGTGCTAAAAAAGATGCAAAAACTGCATCTAACCGAGTTTGATCTTCCAAAAATGTTTTTGTATGTAGCAAATGTTTCCCTCCACATATCCTCCACCCATAAATATGTGTAGCATGGTCATTAGAATATAACCTGCATATTGATGAAGACATACAGTACGCATAAAAAAAAAACTATTTTACATGCTGTTGACTGAGTTAAAAACACAAATGACATTTCACGTTCTTTGAAGATCTGCGCTGTACAAATACATTTGGAGCTGTTTTAAGATGTGCAAAAGTTTTGAAAACAACTAACAACAAACTGAAACCATTAAGACCATACTGTACTACACAGAAACATGTGCATGAACAGTTGCCCTGTTTAATTATCTGAACCATAAACAATGTTTTATGATCATTTCACCTACTTTTTTACTAACCCTATGTCTGTGTTTATTTTTTTAACTTAAAAGAAGAAAAAACTCTACTGAGGTCATTCCATGCCAAATTCAGGTTTCACAAAAATGTTGAATAGAAGAAGACCATTAAGGAAATTAGGTTAGAACATAAAAGTTATTTTACCTGATACAATAAGCAACACAATGTATTTGCTTCTACAAAGTTAACACAGGTGAGTACCCTCTTTCCAGTTACCAGCTAAAGCTTCCCATTAGTCTATGCGGGCCCATTAGTAACTGGAGCGGGCCTACCATTACTTAGATCAGTAGCTGGCTTTGCAGTCGACTGAGCCTCATGCGCCAAAAAAGTTGGCAATGGTTGGCACAATAATCTTAATTTTCTTGTTCTTACTGGTCCATATTCTAAGAATTCTAGAGCAAAACTCTTTCTCTGTGTGCATCAATATACTTTTTTTTTAATCCTCAGATAGCACATAGTCTTGCACCTGACCTTTCCTGTTTGGTTTGTAAAATTCAGAAGGTTGAATAAGTTGAGTTGTACGTCCTTGGTAACTGCACCTGCACTGCACCATGACTGATGTGACAGTACACGCTGATTTTAATGACTTGGCATAGTGGTTTGCTCTTTAAGGTACACCTGAATCAGAAGAATATCAGAACTATCTACCAAGGAATTAGACTGGATTGCTCTCCTAAAATCCAAATTCCTCTTTTCAGAAAAAGGTCAATTTTCCATTGTATTCTAAAATCATTGTTTCAGACTACTGGAGAAGCAGCTAATGGGGAGAAAACATATTCCAATTGGCTTTAGAGTTAGTGTGAAATTTTACGTCACTAATGATTTGTAGAATTTGACATCTACCTGTGTTGGTCCAATGTGTTTTATTGGGTCTAAAGTGAGAAAAGCCATTTAGCAGGTAAAATTGAAATAATTCATGCACCCCTCTGTCAATAAGCTTTATGAAGATGCTGATTTCATTATACACAGTAGCAATGTCACAGAATGCCCATCTACTCGCTTTTCAGACCATAATTTTTGATCAACTTAGCAGTGTTTAATAATCTATTTAATTTTTACTTTAGTAAAGAAATGCGAGTATCAAATTCATTGACATAAATATTTACTTTTACCTAAAGGTTAGTCATGGAATAAAATAAGTCACCATCTTTTTTTTTTTCTTAAATGTTTTTTTTCTAAATTTGTATAACTTGAGGAATACAGGGAACACTAATTAAAAATGGATGGTCTTGGTTTTTCCATGACTGTTTCTTTGAACATATCTTTGATGATAAAGGTACCAGTATGGCCAAATATATTCTTTAGAGGAGATAATT
Source organism: Jordanella pulchra (assembly GCA_034780135.1). Lineage (NCBI taxonomy): Eukaryota > Metazoa > Chordata > Actinopteri > Cyprinodontiformes > Cyprinodontidae > Jordanella > Jordanella pulchra. Next base: position 21,209 of record JAUZNJ010066144.1, read on the forward strand.
TGCCGAACAAATGCGTAACTGTGCACAACAAAGTAAACCAGGAGCTTCTGACTCAACAGCTGCCCAGCTGGTAATCCAATATATGATGTGAATAGCAAAAACAAGTAAGTTGCTGTGTTGTACAAAAAAATTACATAAAAAAAAAGGGTCTAGCAGGAAAACTCAAGAGATACAGGAGGATGTCAGAGACAGAACAAAAGTTAATGATTTATTTTTGTATTCATTAAAAATCCATTTGATTACTACCCAACATCTTTAGAAAACTGCTTTTTACATTGAATGTGAAACTTTCAGGATGTATCAAAGTCGAACTGAACTTTAAAGTGGGTTAAAGGGTAGATTTACTGTGATTTGGAAGGAAAAATACAAGCTTGGAAAATACCAGGTGTGGGATGACAGTCATTAAGATGGTGAAAAAACTGTTTTCATTACAGAAAGATAGTATTCATAAAACCCAACAAAAAATACTAGCTTGGTGAGGGGAGTTGAATGTTATGGTACATCAAAGGACCCACTCAGTGTCGTATAAAAAAGGATGAAATGATGAAAAAAAATCAGATTATTGACAACAAATTTTTATTAAAGCACATGTAAAATCTTTGACTGTTTTTAGAAGTATTTGGGCCATAACTGCAGAAAAAAGTAAGAACGTAACCCTGGCAACTAAGTACGTTAAGAAACGCTATTTGCTTTTTGTGGCACCAGCATACAATCGCAACACATAAAAGCCTCCACCTGGAAAGCAATTTTAAGATACATTGACAGTTTATTATTTTTGAGAGACCAGGTTAAAGGAAAATACATCCTAAGACTTTGTTAGAATTACAATACAATTATTAGAGACAAGAGATGTCTAGAGGTGGATTATGAAATATTTCATTTAAGAGTTACTAGAAACAGTCACCACACCTCCATTAACAGTCTCATCCCTCTTTTTCCCCCTTCCCTTCACTATACTTCTATAGATCATGCAATTGCGCTGATGATACGTACTGACAGTTGAGACTGGGTCGCAACAGCTAATATTTCTGATGCTTTCAAAGTTGTTCCTATTCACCCCTCCGAGCGGCGCCTGTTCAGTGCTAAATGGAAGACTCTGTACTATTTTGCTATCTGTCTGACATTTTGATGCAGAAGCAGTTCCTGTCTGATCAAATCTCTTGAGGTCTGTGCTGAATCTTCTTAATGTTACCAATCCTCCATCTGTTCTTCATCCTCTGGATGATTTTCTGCTTATTGCTCCCCCTTCCACCCTTCCTAGCTTGTCCCTTAAGGTGAAACAACTCTTTTCCCACTTCAGTGTCCCTCTGTCCAAAGAGAAAACTGCCAGTCTTATGAGAAACTTGCTTGAAAACTCAAGTAGATAGTCTTGTCAACCTCAATTCCACCACCAGTTTCAGGCCTTGGTGGTTACGTCCCTGTTCTTATTTATCTGCTTATACAATCATAACAAAATAAATTCAAAGCAAAATTAAGACGATTCCCGCTGAGTTCTGAGCTCCAAAGACCTGAAAATACATAAATAAAACTCTTCTAATTTCTCCTTGTTTGTGTGAGCTTTTCAAGTTAAAATAACTTTAGAACACTGAAAGCGACAGAAGGTAACACCATTTTTGTGTCTGTTCATCACTTTTCCCCCTTTTTCAAGACTGCAAGACATGCAACTGATTCAGGTTTTTTTCTAAATCATCATATTTAGTTGCACATTTTGAGTGCACAAATCTGAAACTTAAAAAGTGTTTTATTTCTATGCTAATTTACCCTACTTGTACAGTATGTTACAGTGAACCCTTGTTTTTTGCTGGGGTTACTTTCCAACAAGAGCCCATGATATGCGAAATCCATGAAGTAGTAACCTTTATTTTATTTACAATTATTATACAATGAAATAAACCATAATATACTGAAACAAAAGAACAAAGCTTTTTTATAGGCCAAAGCATTTGTTTAACAAACATTTATTTTTAATAACTACTGTACTATAAAATTATAATTTTAATCATCAATACAAACTGAAGGCTTCAAATTGCAGAGATCAGCACCACCACACCGCAACCGAAGTTATTGGATTAAACGGGAGAAAATGAAAAATGACTAAATACAAAAAAAGAAAGATAGCTCTACTGAATACCATTCTATTCTATTCTATTCTATTAATATTTTTTTTACATATTTTTTAATATTTTATAAACGTTTTCAGCAGGAATTAAATGTGCAAGGTACTGTACTTACTGCCTCTGACATCTTTACAAAACTCCATATAAAATAAATAAGCTATCATATTAGGAATTTATGGAGAAACATCAAATTACACTTACTTTCTAATTAAACTTTATAACTAACACACAGCTTTGAATCTAATGCAGTATTTGATAAAAGTAAATTGTGTAAAGCAAATAACTAGGGTAAAAAAAAACCTTCATATTTTTCTCCAAAGTTTGATAACTTATTGTAAGCCCCGAGAAAAGAAATAGTTAAGCAGATGAATAAATGATCCATCTAATTTTCCACAAAAAGAGAAAAACAAAAATATAATTGGAAAATAGAGAAAGAATGTGAAAGTTTTTTTTTCTGTATATTATACTTGAATTTGGCAAAGACACTTTAGAAAAAATGTCAGTAAAGATAAATAAAACAAAATAAGGAGCTTCGTCATGTCAATTAAAAAGACAGAGTGAATAATATAGTTTATATAGCAGCAGAAAAGTGTCAGCAAGTACATCTGCCAAAGAGCCAATGATAGTTAATGATTTTTTTACAGGCAGTCCTCAAACATAGGAGTCCTTTCTGCTATTTTTCCCAAAGCACGTACTTTTATATTGACTGAAAGGGACCAATAAACTTAAACTTTGATCTTCCTGTAAAAGTGAAAGTAATAACTCGCATAGCATCAGTATCTATTTTGATTTTAACTTAATGTTAGAGTGAGCAAATTAATATAGCTCAGATAAGATGTCAGGCTGTTACAAATAGTCACTGAATAGATTCTTATATTTGTATATTTTATATGTTTGTATTTAACCAAGTGTTGCCTTAAGAGAAACATTTACACTATCCATATATATATAGGAAAAAATTAACACTATCCATATATCTTTAAACTGCTGGAGACAATCCCAAAAACATTATTAATATTTTATCTGTGTTCTATTACATTTCAACAAAGTCCTAAAAGTTCTACCTTAAACTCGGAGCCAAACGTAGCTTTGCCACAACTTTGTAGCAAAAAACAATGAGACGAGAGAACATCAAGGATGTCTGGTCTATCACTCTGTACTTGCTGTGTTTATAAGTATGTGGCAAGGTGCACACTACAGAGGGCCTGGGCGGGATTTGATCCCAAGACTCCCAGGTGAAAGTCATACGCGTCAACGAGTCAGCCAAAGGGATATCCCCTAGGCCAAGTAGCCAAGGCGCATGATCTATTGGAGGTATAGTGACAGGACCCCACACTGTCACAAGTAGTTAGCCTGTTAACTAGGGGGCAAATAGTGGTGCTTGTGCTCGTAATGATAAAGAAAAATTTATTTTTCTTTGGTAGGGGTAAACTTGGTTAAAATGTCAGATATATATATAAAAAAAACGTCTCTATCCTATGAATTAGAAAATTATTTTCCTTTTTTAAAGGGAGATTTCAAAAGCATTTTTTTTTCTATCATAAACATTATTTGACAGAATCATCAATCAACACATCTTCTCCAGGTTATTCCATCAGGGTCATGGTGGGGCGGTGCCTATCTCCGGGAGACTATGAGCAAAAGGCAGGGTACACCCTGGACAGGTCGTCGGTCTATCGCAGGGCAACACAGAGACACACAAGGACGTACAACTACGCATAAACACGCTCACACCTAAGGACAATTTAGAGACTGCGATTCACCTAACAGTTATGTTTTTGGACTATGGGAACAAGCCAGAGTACCTGGGGAAAACCCACATATGCAGAGGGAGAACCTGCAAACTCCATGCAGAACGACAAATCGAAACCAGAATCTTCTTGCTGCAAGGCAACAGCGCTATACAGGCTCTAGAACTGTAATGAAGCAATTAATTTTAAAATGTCTCCATAATTAGGAAAGAACATTCAGATATTATTTTGATCAAGGCAGATGCAGTAAAATGCATTAAAAGTTTTCTATATTATTTTAATCTATAAAAAAAGTATTTAGATTCATGTTATAAAATAAAGTCTATATTAATGCTTGGAATATTTCTAGGTTCTTTCATTTATTTTTTTTATCAGTAAACATTGTTGAGTATACAACAAGGCCATACATCTGTTCATTTTAAATCTTTTACACCCTGTGAAAACTTGCTGCTGGCCTCAAAATCAGTACAGTACAGTATCATTCCTTTTTATTGTTTCTAAACTGAACTTTCCCAGCTTTATTCAGCAAAAAAAAAAGTTAAATGTTCACTTAAAGGCCCGCTTTTATAAATACTCCCAAAGTATTATTCCAAAAAGCTAATGAAAAATTCCATGTGAACCAGAAACCGTATCACTTTTTATGGATTCATGAAAAAAATAATATAACAATGTGAGATTTTTATTTTTCAATACAGACAAAAATATTTCATGAGGTCTTTAATGTTCCTCGCATTACTGTATATAGAAATACCCATCTTTGAAATAAATCTGAAACAGTAAGTCCAAACTTAATCGCTTTATTTGTTTTTTTTTTCGAGGCTTTAACTCTATTGCAAAAAAACAATGTTAAAAATTTCTTTGACTGACAGCAAACTTTTAAACCTGTTTGTGGAGTTCTGCCCTATATAAAACCCCCTTGTTCATAAATTTGAGGTCCTCATTCTGGGAAACACATAGTAGAGATAAACGCATGTACTGGAAAAGATTGTCGAGATGACAGCATATACATTTATTGGTAGTGTATTATTTTGCTTCTTTTTACTTTGAGTAAGCCAAAGCAGCAGCAGTTATTTTACCTGAAAGGGTCCTCTGGGGTTAATGTCAAAGAAGGCTTTCCTCCAGTCTGGGCCCTGATGACCTGATTTTGTCCACACCACTGAGTCCACAGGTGCAATACTTCTCACTCTTAGAAGGACATTAAGCGTGCCTGTAAAAAAGAGATACATATACTCACAGTCACTGAAGTTTTCAGTGTCTACAAACAACAAAGGATTTTCTCTAGAAAAATCAGCAACAAAAAAAGAAATTAAAATTTAAAATCTAATTTAAAAAATAGCAGAAACAGCAGAAACAGAAATAGCAGAAAGCAGAAACCTGGCTCTGCCTATGTTTAACCTTAATGATATCTAGTTGTGATACATTAGATAAAGACTGATGTTTAATTGGTGAGGTTTTGAGACATTATGACACAAAAACATCTAGAATGACAATGCTGTACATGGGAAAGACTTCTTCTTATATATATATATATATATATATATATATAACAGACGTG